>JAQQZZ010081326.1:0-19286 GCA_030265115.1 Mopalia vespertina
CGCCGGCCCCCCCCCGACGTGAACGCGCGGGATGATATTAATGTGTCAGGCAAGATAACCGCATATTCCTGGAGTTTGGCATAATCAATTTCTATGAATTTTTATGATACATTCGCCATGAAAGTGGGAAGTTTTTGATCTAATTAATTTGAAGGGGTGATTGTAGAAAATTAGATTTAGAACTGGCCAGATCAAGATATCAGTCACATAAGATGCACTTGAGGAAAGACCTCCCTCTGGCTGTAAAGTCCCTGTGTGATTTGGTACACCTGACCTCCCCACCTGGTGTATGTTACATTGAATTTATGTTGAATACACAAATATGCCATTGAAATACAACATTAAAATACACATAGAAATTTAAATTATGTGTAACGATATCTGACAAACATACTTATAATGGTAAGAAAGAACTCCTAAAAATGAATTTCCCCACACATAAATTTCATTGAGGTTAGCATGTCTGGTACAGGTAATAACATAGACTAATTCACAAACTGATTAATCAGTTTTAACTCTCAGATGGAAAGCTTAAAAAAATCCACTGACATAAACAGGGAAGTTTTTCTCAATAAGTTTGTTTGTTGAAGGGATATGGAGGACATCACAAACTAATAAGATAAGTTGATTGCAAACATGATGCTTCTCTAGCTAGGACGTAAGAACACTTTTTTCCAGAAATGAAAGAAGTCCACCTGGAGCCTGGTTTCAATCTGAACCACCAAACAGCCAAATATAAATACAAAGCCACAAAATGTAGTATTTTTGCAAAAACAGCTGTGGACAAAACACATGTACAAGTTAGAAGAAAGAAAAAACAAAAGCCAACATTTAAGAACCCATTTCACAGAACTTGTTAGATTTTGTTCTTTAGCAGAATTATAGCAATCAACAAACTTTGGATTAATAAAGTAATCATTCATTATGGGAGGTGTTTTATAGAGAATTATCCAGCCATTGAACCAAGTATTGAAAGAAATAGCATACATGCATATATATGCAAGGTTTACCTGCCTATTTAGTATATTTACCTGTAGAATTAAATTCGCCTCAAAAGATTCAATACAATTTCACTTCAAAAGCTTTTATGGATTCAATAAACTATAGATTTTTACCTTTGGTTGTCTGTGTGAAGCATTATTGTAGATGAAGAATTTAAAGATTTATGGGGAAATGTTGATTTAGCCTTTCTCTTACTGGCAGCGTGTGTCAATCTTCAGCCATGAAAAGCTGTGAATGAGCTCTATCAGAAAACTGTGTGCTGTGCGACGCAACACTTGGTTGCTACGGCAACTATTTTCTGCTCGCGGGAATCACTAGGGTTCGATCAATACTTGGTTAATACAGGGACAGGGGGAGAAATCTGTGTTTACAAATGACTATTGGTCCAGCACAAGTGCTGAAGCTGGGATGGGGAACGATAGCGTGCTTCCTCCCTAGTGACCATAACACAACTAGAGTTACTTCTTAGAGGCGGCCATGATGGTTTCTAACAGCTGCCTTCTACAATTATGCAGTCCAGGTCAGCAGGTTTTTTTTGTTATTATTACCCATTTATATTTCCCTAGGCTTTAGATGGTTTCATGGTGATCATTTATTAGATATCGACCGTATTCCCATGTCTTGTTAAACTTCAAGTTGAGTCAGATTCCTTTCGGAATAAGAAATTTCTGCTTACTCAGCATATTTGTTTGGAAAGAATTTATACCATAGAACTGATAGCTAATGGATGAAACACCTGCCGTCTTAAAAACAAAGAAACATTTTTGGATGTTCGTGATAATTTATTGATTTTTAGCAGCTATGGTACAAAGTGGGTGCTCACAGATATTGCTTTCAGAATGGCTGAAGGTTAATGGTTATGCCTTTTCAGACCATATGGTGCCTTCCATGTCAAATCCTCTTTACATTCCTCCCTGTTAAAGGATATCAATGAATGTGTTGATTTAAATTAAGTACTCTTTTTCTTATGAAGATATTTTGTGCTGGTTTGAAATAATGGTTTATTGGATTTTTACCTAGCCATAAACAAGTCCTCTTATCTGAATGATCCCGACTGATTCTGTAGAACTCGGACGACTTTTATTTCCTTTCATTATTTCCAGCATCTTGCACATTTCTAATGATGTGTTCATATTTATTTGAAGTGTGACACATTTTGTTCCTAGGAGACATTGAAATATATTTACGTTTATGAACATACCCTTGATTGATCTCATGTTTTATTTTAAATGACATATTTCGCTTTTAAAGTAAATTCACTACATCTAGCAGCTAGGCCCATTGAAGACACTAAAATTGCATATTCATCTTAGTCCATCCATCCCTCCCCCCTCCCCAAACCTAATTATTTTTTGGGGTTTTAAAATTTGTATTTTTTTTTCATTGATTTGTATGACTCATTGGTGTTAAGGTAGTTATCTTCCCATGTTAGAATCATAATTTCACCTCTGTATCACATAAGAGCAGTAATTTCTTTGAGATGGTCAGTATTAATTTGATGGACGTATCAGTTAACATTTATTTGGGCTTTCTCGGCCTGAGGGTAGAATTTCCATTACCTTCATTAATGAGAGAAGAGAAATAAGAACTCGTACATGTGACAGCCTGTACCATCAAGACAATTTCCTCTGACATCCATGGAAATTAGCATGGATTGTATCTCGTTTAATTATAGCTTACTGGAAACAGGAAATGGCATACATCAAACATTTCATCCATATTTGGTAAGGGAGAAAATCAGTTGACAGACAAATTACATTGAGTTCTGTATTAATTTCAGTTATAAATTTCCCAGTTAAGCTGTAATTTATGGTACCAGTGCTCGGATCCAGCATGGAAGTTAAATCTGAAATTAATATGTAAGCGATCAGGTATTATATCTAATTTGTTAATGTTGAAGGTAGGCAAAATTTTCTTTCTGTACGTTTAAAGATATACAGATGTCTATATGTATTTATGTATGTTAGCATATTTAGACATATATATTAGACTTGATATAAGGGCGTCATGATATTTTTTCCTTAAGGTATCTTTATTGTGGGCAAATTTCCATTAAAAAACCTGACTCGGTCTCTTCTTTTCTTGTCGTTAACTGCTGTAGCACAATTAAGCAATCTTGAGGACTGGCTGTAGAGAGGTAGTTGGGACTCTGTAAAAACACCCTTGGGGGCTTGAGCATAGAGTAATTATCAGTAGGCTCTCCTCTGAAATAAACCTCTACATCGAGACTCGGTCATTTTCCCTGCGTAATGGTCTAGCTGAGGATACTCCAGGCTTCAACTGGATTCCATAGCCTTCATTATATGGAGACGGCTTTTTGAGCCGGAATTACCTTCAGGGGGTTTAAGGATTCAACACTTTTCTAGAATTTTTCAGAACTACAGGGCTTTCTTCACCTTTTACACCAGGACAGGTTCTTAGAAGTATCTCACCTAGTCTCACAATCTTTCTTTCATTTTTCTTTCTTTAAGAATGTAAACATGCATTTAAATGTACACATATATTTATCAAGCTACAGAGGGCAAATGTGAGAGAAGTATGGTTGTTCCTGTATGAGTAATAAGGAATCTTAAGTACAGGCCAGGTAAAGCTTTTCTCTATCCCATGGGTACAGGTGGTAGCAAAAGAATAGATGACCTACATAAGTATGAAGGAATCTTAAGTACAGGCCAGGTAAAGGGTTTCTCTTGCCTGTGGGTACGGCCGGTAGCAAAGGAATAGAGGGTGGGATTTATTTTCTTGAGGTGTGAAACCACACAGAGAGAAGTTCTTAACGAGCAGGCTATGAAATAAAGGTACACCAGAGCTATTATTAGACCTATAATATTATAGGGGGTAGAAATATCTCCTGAGGCAGTGATGTTGGAGGATTTTTATTGGAGACCATCAACCATGAATTTAACAATTTTTTTCTTCTAACATCTGGTTGATATCGTTTGAGTGGCCCTTCAATGTACAGATCACCCAGAGAAATGTAGAAAATATCTAGTTGGCTTTAAAGCCATTTGATTTGAGCATTAACCTGATGACACATACTATACATTAACCCCTTAATCAGTTGTGTGTTATGTTGCTCTCCAAAGGACCATTGAGCAACCAAAATTGGATTGTTATACTCTTTGCAAGTCTTTGAATATTGCTTTGATGTTTGTCATTGCCATTTGTTACAAACATGAGAACATTGAAGCTGGAAGACTTTGGTTCTGTTCTCAGACAGCAGTGCATTTCAATATGTTTTTGCCCTTAGGCAATGGGATGTACATTGTCTTAGCTAGGATTGGAAATCTGCCTGTCATAAGTCCCTTTTTTTGAGGAAATTTGCTTGTCAAAATTTTTAATTTTTCTATCTTTTCCATGTTAAATTCAGAATTTCTACCTGTTATTTTAACCATTTTTAGACATCTGCCTGTTGATAAAAGGACAGGGGAACGGGTCTCCAGCTAAGACTATGGGGCTGTGTGTTGTAAGCTTAGTGATGCTCTTTTCCGTCAACACTGGAGGAAGATTTTCCAACTGAGTGAAACTGTTCACATTTTGTTGTTGCGAATCAATCAATGAATTGGTTAGTTTGGTCTGTCCACCGAAAGATCAATCCCATTATATATTCCATTTGCTCCTTGGACATATAAGAGGGGAAAAGAGACGACTGAGGTTAAGGGCATCAGGGAAGAAAGCACCTGTCTCTAGGTTTATTTTTTATATCGAAAATACTGATTACACAAAAGACCTGACAATTTTATGAACATGTTTACCAAATATACCCTTAATCTCCTCAAATTCATCCATAAAATTACTATTTTGGAAGCTGTTTAAAAGACTTTCAAATTATGTCTGAGAGGCAGAAGACGAATTTTTCAGTTAGAAAGCATCAACATTTGTCAGAAAACTTATAAATTTGTGTGATTATATGCTGAAATATTGTCACAACAAGCAAAAAATTAGGATTTGTCATGGACGAAATTCGAAGTGATTTAGGGTATTTATTTTCTATGTGCAAAGAGCAACTGATTTCAATAAACAATATTATTATTATTTTTTAAATCACCTGTACAGTTTGGTGACCCAGAGTTTCTGTCATACAGATTCCCCCTATTATCTTGATGATTCTCTTTGACTTTATTTAAATTGTAGGCTCTAAGCAGGGTATTGCATATTATTGTACAGATATAGATAGTTTAATAACCTATGATCATCTGTGACTAGGCTCCTATACACAGCTCTATCAAGTATAACCCTGAGTCCGACAATATATTGGGTCTGTCTTTTGTGAATGTCAAAAGTAAGAGAGTTCTAACCATTCTGGTCTGTTGCTATGACAATGAGCAATTGGACAGGTGTATGAGCGTTCTTCTGTCTAGTTGTAATCTTCCAGCACTGCTTTATCCAACAAGAAATGTCATATGGGCCATTTGAGCTTGTCACGAGAGTGAACAGGCCTGGAATGATCAGTGATAATCACCCACACCAGCTGTGGCCCAAGAAAACTATTACCTCTTATTTTATATTCCATCATTTTAAAGATATTTTATCCAGATTACTCCCATATTATTCACAGATATATAAAGTGCATTAAAAATGTATCTTAGATTTGTTAAAAAAAAGATGTATTAAATAAGGTAAAAATCCATTATGTGAAAAAAAAAAAAAAAAAAAAAAAAGGAAGACCTATATTTACATCAAACACAGTCATTATGTGGAGTTTATGCCTAAACTGTCTTGATAAATGTTAACACGAGTCCCATGTCAGCTATTGTAATTGCTGAATGTGCCATTGTTTCAAAATGCAAATATTTGAACCCAATCAATATATTTGATATGTATCAGACACTGAATAACTCAAGACGTGACAAATGCATCTATCTTAGGGAAAACTGTTTGTTACTTATCCTGACTTTATTCAGGTGCCACGTCCACCCGCCATATTGTTTCTGAAATTGAACGCCCTTTGACTTTTTGGATTCAGTGTGCATACTTGTCAAATACGTTAGATACACTCATTTTACTCAATTTTTCAATATTGAAAATGGTCACAGCTGTCTGTGCAGCATTCAGACTTTCCAAATTTAATGATAATGTGTATGTTAATTCATGTTGTAATTTTACTAATTTTTAAAAAAATATTCCAAATAATTTTTTGAGGCCATTCAGGTAGGGTCAAATAAAAGTTGAAATTTTTGAAAGCATATTTAAGATTTTTTGTTATCATTCCAGTATGGTCAAGTGAAAGTTGAAGTTCTGGGAGATGATGGGACATCCCCAAAGTTTTTTGTGCTGACATTTGTCCTGTGTGGCTGTATCGCTGGGGTGCTCATCGGTGTCGTTGTCCTGTATTTGGTGAAGCGTCACTCCCGATCTAAGGACAAACTAGCTCAGCTCGCCACGGAGGCCACGGGAGCTGAAGCTTCTCAAGACTATCAGGTAAAACTTACTTATTGTCTGACATTGAAGAGTAGCAGTGTTGTTTTTATTTAGCACTGGAGGAAAATTAACTTTCCAACAATCTCAAAACACCTCACATTTCATGGCTGTGCTTGTGTCAATTATTAATGAAATACACCACCATCATATAAGTGAAATACCTTAAAGCACTGTCTAAAACACTAATCAATCAATATTATTCTTCATTAAAGAAAATAAAACCATACCAGTAAAACGTCTAGATCATGACAATAACTTATCAGTCGATCCGAATGTTTCTCTTTCTGTTTGGGTATTTTCTGTTTGTCATGTACTGTTCATCAACCTTTCTGGTGCCATGCCACCATTAAATTTAAATGACCGTAAATCAGGGGCTTAGCCAGAAATGAAAAGTATGGGATGGCCAAATTGCTCATTTTGATTCATTTTTTAAGTAACTGGGTGTCCAATTTTTTTGTACAGTTTCCCTATCTCTTGCATGTTAATGTTTCTTTTAAAAGGGTGTCCAAATGAGGCACTTGTTCAATTCAGGGTGTCCAAATGGATGGGATGAAAATGAGTATAATATTGATAAATTGATAAATTTGAAATACTTTGAGCATGTTATTTTCAGGATCTGTGTCGTCAACGTATGCAAAGCAAGACATCGGAGAAACCAGAGCCTCTACACGCAGCAGGTCGTATTGGGAGTGTGTCGGAGTCACAGGTCCGCAGTCCATCCAGCAGGAGTAGTACCTCTTCCTGGTTAGTAGAGATTCCTTAGTCTGTTTTCGCATCATTGTCCCATGTTGCCCTGGTGCTCTCAGAGCTAAAGGGTAACAGGAAGCCAATCTGTTTGTGCTGTCTGTATTGCGTCCTGTTATTTTCCTGTATTTGTCCCGTCTTGTCTTTGTTTGTTGCCAGTGGTGTAGAGGGTGGTTTCCTTCACCCATTAGGCTGACACGTCGTCATATAAGTGAAATACCTTTGAGTAAGATGTTAAACCCCAATCAAACAAACAAAATCTAAATTGCTGATAACACGTTTTGCATTAAATACAATAAAATCAGCCTGACAACTGCTCATGTTTGTTCATGAATTGTGAAAAGTACAGGGGTATATAGATGGGAAAGGCTATGAACACATGTAATATACTTTTCAATTTCAAAGTATTTGCCATTGAAATTTGAACAAATATTACAAATAATAAGTTTAGCATTTTAGAATCCCTTAAGCTTGGGTTAGATGTAGGAGTCAGCATCTATATCAAACAGATGAAAAGAAAACAAATAATTGTCAATATTATTCTCAACGTAATGACAATTTTATTATTATTTATTTCTTTGTCAAAATCAGTTTCTATCTGTATATAGGCATTGTAAAGTGATGGAATAAATAAATACAAAGAAAGCCATCCAGTGATGTTAGTCTCAGATAAAATCAAATGGGTTTTAAACACTTTTTTGTTTATTTTTTCTTAAAGTTGAAACATTTAGTTAAGCTTTGTCTTTAGTTATGGGTGCTCCAAATAATCCAGTCCTTAGAAGTGCTATTTTAGGAGAGCTTGTTCCTTATAATTTATTAAAAAGATTTCTGCTAAATAACCTTTTTTGTTTTACAATGACACACAACAATATACTGCTAGGGGTGTTTACTACAGCAGAGTTCAATGTTGGGGAGAGGCAGTATGATATTGCTGTTGTGTAGTTCTGTTTAACAATACTACATTAATATAGAAGGCAACAGCTTTTACTGTGTTGTCCCATGTTCAATGGGGCTTAAGAGGGGTGGAACCAAATTATATCAAAAGTGGATAGTTTAAATAGAGGTTATATTATATATACTGAGGAAATTGTTAATGGGTCTTTCTCTGCATTGATTTTTTTTTTAACATTCACATACATTCTAAAATATGACCTTGTGAAATTATTGGCACTTGCTGGCACCCCTTCTTGACACCCTCAAATATTAATATTAAACATTTCAAGCTGGTTTAGGCCATTGAGTGAATTAATATAGAGGAAATAAATATACATACAGTCAGCATTATCCAAGTGACTGCTTGCCTGCATTTAGGGAATTACCATACTTACATGTGTATTCATGTAGCCAAGTTTGTGTCAGGGCTTCATTTCACTCCTGTTTTTATAGATGACTTGATTTGTGCATGCGATTGATTCTGTGCAATTGTTCCGTCCATGCTGTGTGTATATTATATCAGGAGATTTTATCCATGGCTTCCAAAACTCTGAAAACCCGCAGGAAAAGAGAATTAGATCCCACTGGAGACTTGTATTCTCATTTGTGAATATTTAGCACTATATTTGTCCTGTAAATATAGACGGACAGACAAACAAACAAAAATTGGCAAGCGATGGCAACTTTACTACATGCATATACATGTATTTAGTCGCATTTGAAATCAAATGAAGGTATAAGGGATGACTATTTACAATCACAAACATTATTAACTGTACAATGGATACTGAGGCTCTGAAAAATCTGGTAAGGGAAGGATTTTCAAAAATGAGAACTCTTTCGACACCAAATTTGTTTGACTTACAGTTCAAGCCCTTGAATTTGAACACATCCAGTTCCCCAACAACACCCACAGAAACTGATAGAAAAGCTGCTGAGGATAGGATTTATCAAGCAGGAAGAGGCTATTGTGATGAATTATTTGTCCATGTTAAGGACTATGCATGTCTCTGTGAGAATATTAACCCATTCTGTAAAACTGAAGTGATTTATTTACCTTTGTCTGACAGGAGTGAAGAGCCCGTCACCTCCAGTATGGATATCTCAACAGGACATATCGTTCTGGTAAGTATTTCCTTCATTACCGTCAAACTTCTTCAATTTTGGACACCTCATTATCTGGACAATATATATTGCTCAGGTAAAAGCTTTATTTCTGGAACCTTGTAAGATATACAAAGCGTAGTATGCTTTTAGTGTCTAAGTACTCATGTACTTATTTTACACCACAATCTATTAGCATGTGTTATTTGTTTAATTTCTGATGAGTAAAACTTCTCTGGATACATGATGTGTTAGATATTGAGTTATTGGGTTGTGAAGCTCACAATGCATAAATTATATAGCACCCGATATCTGAACATTGACTTGATTATGAAATGGAAGACTGTTCATCAATCCATAATACTCTAAGAGTGACCATCAGTCCATAATACTCAAGACTGTCCATCAGTCCATAATACTCCAAGACTGTTCATCAATCCATAATACTCCAAGACTGTTCATCAATCCATAATACTCCAAGACTATCCATCAATCCATAATACTCCAAGACTGTCCATCAGTCCATCAGTCCATAATACTCCAAGACTGTCCATCAATCCATAATACTCCAAGACTGTCCATCAATCCATAATACTCCAAGACTGTCCATCAATCCATTATTCTTTCAGAATTAATCTGTCAAGATTGGGTTTCTCTTTAGATAGACATTGAAGGTGCCTCTGAGTTGCATGAAGCTGAGTGAGTGTAGGAGGTGATGCTTTAGGCTCAAATATAATTAGTTTTCCAGCACTTTGATTATTATTATATCTGCACATGTATGCCTACAAACCAGGCTGTGTAAAATTAACCTGCTAGGCATTTGTCCTCATTTTGACATAGTCTGACCAGTACCTGATATTTTGCATTTATTTCCCCTCACAACTTAGAGCACTAAACTGTTATGTGAACTTAATGGTAAATACGGTAGAGGTTCATGAAATTTTAATTTTGCACATGATAGCTTAACTGAGTGACTGGTGTTTGATGCCATGTTTAACGATATTCCACTTCTATCACCTATATCTACTCCAACAATAGCCAAACTAGCTTGATCATGAAATGAACCCTGCTTTTTCTCTGTTGGAAAAAGTGTTCCACATCAGCTGCATAAAGACAATATCAATATGATTGAAACAATATGACATAACCCCGAGAGCTGTACAAGAGGGAATAAAATCAGTATTTCATATGAGGGTTTGTTCAGGATTATGGAAAATGTGGAGTTATTAAATTTAATGGACACGTTTGTTTATGACTTGCCTTCTATCGTTGAAAAAATATCTCCGGACGAGCAAATAAAGTCCTGTAGAAGCCATATGGCAGGCTGTATATAACATAAATGAGCTCTCCTGTCTTGAAGGAAGAAATCTTAGAGTCACTTGCCATGGAGTAGCTGCCAGCCACTGACTGATTTCCAGCAAGTCTCCTATTTGCAATTAAACTATAAATGCTGCCTTATCAGGAGAAATATCTTGGTTGTCCCAGGAACAGGTTGGCTTAGCAGCTGTTAGCATACTCTCTGGTCGTTAACCTTTATGTCTGAGTGAATAGTCAGGAAAATTTTTAGTATTATTCACCATTTTTACATGTACTGTTTGCAACGTCGCAGATAAAAAAAAATGTATTACTCTAGTGATCAAAGCAAATCCTTAGTTTTTCATTAAATGAAAATATTTACAAAATAAGTAGCATTTTGCCCCATTGCTCAAAAGTAAACATAGACTGGTTTCTATGAGGAGGTTATAGTCTTATAATCCAGTGATTAGAGGTGTGTGTTTAGCATTGAGTGGCATCATCAAATCCTCAATTAGATTGTATAAAAATCAGTGTGGGTTTATGTCACTATCAAATCTTTATGATTTTTCATTGAAATTTGTTTATTTAAGTGAAAAGCTTTATATCAGATTGAAAAGTTTAATTTCTGTTTTGAAATTTGGGTTTTTTGTTTAAGCGTATTTCTATATGAAAGTCCAACATTTTGTCAAGCTTAACTTCTGTTTGAAAACTTTATTTCTGTAGGAAAACAAATATGTCTACACTCTAGATGTTACTTTATTTTGTTAAATTTCAGAATGCATAAAAAGCCCATTACATGAGATGTTTCATGTCAGAATAAAATACTATATAAGAAATTCTCAAGCTTTTAGAATAACGTATGAAGATGGAGTCGTTAATATAGGCCTAGTTGTAAAGATATAGAGTAGGATTTTCTTTGTTGAAATGCGGACTCTTTTAAGAGCTTGGTAGTCACTTTATAGGCAGAGAACTGAGATAGAAAGAAGTAAACTTATGACAGGTCAAAAGTAAGCTGCTTTATGAAGTAATGAATATTTTAACGGAGATTGGGTGATTTGGCCCTGATTGTGGTTAAGGGACAGCTCAGGTGGACGATGCTCATTCATTATTCACTACCTTCTGAAATCTCAATCTGCTAGCAGAGATATTCAAACTACATCCCCAAATTTACTGAGACAGATCTGTTTATGTCAAGTACCCTGGCTTACATCTCTGCCAGTCTTATTTAAACAGACTTTGTTGAACAAAATCGAAAGTGTCTATTTTCTTTGTTGCAGTTTTTGTATCATTCAGATTTGTGCTAAAAGCAGTTCCTCCTCACACAGGTTTATTAAAACTTAGCCTCATCCAATAACAATCAATTTGTCAAAGATTCTTAAAACATATTGAGACATTGTCATTTTTGGATAGATTTTTTGAAAGACAAAAAAATATGGTGTCCATTGATGTTCTGATTTTTTAGAGAGGCAACACATCTGTAAATGATGGCTGATAAGGATAAAATTTCTGTTTAGATAAGGAGTATTTGGGGATAGCTTCCAATCTTAATAAAACCAAGCAATTATAAATGAATGCACTAGAGTTTGTTGGTAAGAAGTTTATCAACTAAGAGTCTCTCATGTAAAACATAAAATTATTGCAACATGTGATGCATATGGTGTAAAACATGATCAATCTAACAATCCATCAATCAATCAATTATCGGCTGATTCAAAAGCTTCTTTTGATATTCCTCTGGGTAACAAACGATTCCTTAATTCTCTCGTTTAAGATAGGGTGACCTAAGGCCTAAGTTGAGAAGCCTTTGTAATAGAAGTTAATGGTGTGTTGATCAAGATAGCTATTTTCATTATGCTGTCACTCTCTCTCGATTCTACTGGGTTTGGTGTGAGTTATTGACAAGTGCTGCGGAATTGCTGTAGAACTCAATATGGTCTCTGCATGTCAGTGCTGCCTGGCTGCGTCAAATAACATGAACAGAAAACACAGCTCTGATGTGCGTGACTTGATTGTGCATCTGTTCCCGGTTTAATGGTCAATCGTCTTGTTTTTGTCCTTTCATTCCCATCAAAAAGGAATTTACTTCCATCAGCTGTCAAGGCCATATTTAGAGCTCCCATAATAAGTGCACCCACCCATTCTTCCACTCCTGTTTCACTAAGCTTGAATCTAACCTATTAAAATCATTCATTTGAAACAAGAGCTGCAGTGAGGAGAGCTCAATGTGTAATGAAAATTTCAGCGCCATTTTTTTAACCTGGCTTGGCTGTCTGCATAGCTTCTGTCAGCTTCCCCCTCAACCTAGATATATTAGTGATTCACACACACTAACACGCCAAGCTGAATAGGAGAAGTTAATTGGAACTGCTTGAAGCATTTGTCTTCAAGTCTATTTTCAATATCCATTCAATAACATCGATACCAGAAACAAAAATTGCAAAGTAAAAAAGATATTGACCGCACGAATCCTTCAGATGTGAAGCTTGGGCAAGAAATAAATGCCCTTCATCAAAATGTCAACTTAACTTTGAAGACACTATTCTTCATTTTTAAGTTTATTAAAATTAGTTTTTATTTCAGCTTTGAAAACGGGTCCGATGATTTTATATCACAAACACACCCCTTGAAGTGTTTCGCTGATGCTCTCTCAGTATCAGATTAATTTTTTTATGGGAAATAAGGTTAAATACAGCCAAAAACCTAAACAAACTAATGCATATGTCATATGAGTAAAATAAATTTAAGATGGGTTTTAAATTATATACAAACCCCAAACCACTGCAACCTTACATGAATGGTTAACATTGAGGAAACAATAAGAAACATTTTGACTTGAATTCACCACTTACAACTTCAACTAATTACCACATGTACAATAATTTGTAACTTGTTTTGTTCTGTGCAGTCATACATGGAGGATCATCTTAAAAACAAAGATCGGTTAGATCGTGAGTGGGACGCTTTGACAGCCTATGAAGCTGACCCATGCAGCACAATTGTAGCGAATGACCCTACAAACGCCAGGAAGAACCGTTATAGTGACACTCTACCATGTAAGTAACCTTTCGGTATCCACGATAAAAAAATTTTGAAAGTTTTTTACAGATCATATTAGTTACAAACGGATGGAGGAGACCCAGTTTTTGCTGAGGACTCAACCTTGTTTTATGATACAGCTGTTCTCTTTCACTGATTCTCAGTAGGCACTAGATTCCACGAATGTTTCTAGTGCATGGCTAAATCCTGACCCAGAAGACTTAGCTGTGTATAGAGTTAGTGGTTCTGTTGGGGATACCTCCGAGGGTTAAGTGGCAGTGTTTATTGGGTGAGTTGTTGGAGTCTGAATGACAGTGGAAAGAGATTAGTGGGGATTTGACCGGCTTACTGTCCAGCCGACATGACTCAATTGTCAGAGAGATCTGATCGCCCAATATTCCGGGCAAATGGTCAATACGGGTTGAACCATTTTATTCAGTGGGGAGGTAGTTTGTGCTGTCATGGGGGAAATATTCTGATAATCCAGGCGAATAAGAAAACATTACTAGTAATGAATTATAGGTGTTCATTGTGGATTATACATACATATTGGTATCAGTGGGGTCTAACGATTCTTCAAATAGAAAATGACAATATTATAAAGACTTTTGTCACAGTCGAAGCAATAATAAACAATATAGGGTCATTGTTTTTGTTATTTTGGGATAACACTTTCTTAGTTTGAACAGATTCAGAAAATTTTGCAGATTGAAACCCATCCGGGAATCAAACCCACGACCCTCAGAGTTAGGCACCCAATCGCCAGCAGTAAATTTAGGCCACCTAGACCACTCAGCCACCTGTCCTTTCTGAACTGCAATCTGTTCAAACTAAGAAAGTGTTATCACAAAATAACGAAAAATATTCTTAATCTTCACTTTCTAAAAGACACAAAAATTATTCAAAAGAGGTTCATTTCCCAAAGATCCATAGATCTTTATAAAAACAAAATGGGGAAAGTTATAACTAGATAGGATTTTAATCCATGGTCACTGAGATTAAGATGAAAATGACCAAAATTGGTTGCTACCACCATGATGGATATGAATAAATGTAGATCTGTAAATAGATAAATGCGCAGTACAGTAGAAAAAATAATGGTATAGTCGTGTACAATGGCGACTGGAAAGTAAGAACATTTGATTGTTAGATAGTTTGTGAAGATCCAGACATTCTGAAAGCCACATAGCAAGTAGAATGTACAGTTTAACATTGGAGTGTCTCCGACTGATTGTCTGAGACTCAGCTGATAGGCTCTCATGCCGTCCCATTTGAAACGAGTCACTAGATTGGAAGAAATTTATGCCTCTCCTGAAGCAGAAGACTGAAGGCCCTCCTGGGATATGGTCTGCTTGCAGTGAATACAAATGACAGTTGAGATTCACCGAACACGTCTATGCTGGTCTTTACATGTATAATACACCCAACTCCCTGTTAATAGATGACCAATTTGTAGCTGATGAAGGCAGCATGCTAATTCAGCTTCCAGAGAGTCACTGACAGGCTGTGTTTCTATTTATCATTTGGCTCCACCACATGGTTGACTGGGGTTTCACTATATCAGAAAATGTAACCTATGGTTTTATCTACTGGTATTCTTTTTTTAAAAATCCCAGATAGTACATGATTTTCATATCAGAGATTAGGACACAAAACACTAAGTAAATACGAACAAAACCATTATGTTCATCTGTTAGTTAGCAGTATGGCATTTTGACATACAACTATTTCATTCTTCAAATGAATAGTAAGAAGGAAAAAGAGGGGTGTGCCTGTTAACATCACAAACCAGTTTTGGATTTTAGTATTTTATTTTTTCCAGTGTGCTCGGAAATAGTTTCCCTCAATTTGAATATAAAGAACTTGCAATTTCAAATGAAACCATCTTTTAGTTGTCTCTAAAAGTGTTTCAGTGTGGAATTAAAACCTTACCTTATCCTATTTTGAACCACTTCATTTGGTTGACACACCTTTATTTGGGTGAAATAACCTTTAGTATAACTTCGAATAATCACATTGGAAAGAATCTATCTGGATGATTTTCTGTAGATTAACTGGAGGTGGTGTGAAGTTTGAATACTGCTGAGGGAGAGGGTGGGAGGTCTGAATACTGCTCAGGAAGTGGATCTGGGATTTGAATATTGCTGAGGGAGAGGTTGGGGGTGGGGGATTATACACAGGGATGTGGTGGGGGTTTTTAATACTGCTCAGCGATGGGTGGGAGGTTTGAATACTGCTCAGGAAGGGGATCTGGGGTTGAATACTGCTCAGGGAGGTAGTTGGAGACCTGAATACTGCTCAGGAAGGGGATCTGGGGTTTGAATACTGCTGAGGGAGAGGGTGGGGGGACAAAAGTATTGAGCCGTCTTAGAGACTACACAGGGGTATGCTGCTGAATTCTTTATGGACCAGCCAGTAGGTGCCTTCTTCTGTATGTTCAAACGATTAGCTCATTGATTCTTGAGTGTTCGCTAAAAAAAGCTCGGTGAAAAGATGGGGAGGGTCTGTGTGTTGATTATTGCTAAGCTGTTATGATGAGTACTGATGGCATTGTCTGGGATTGTTAAAGAACTGTCAGCAGCACTCTGGTTCTGCCTGGTGGAATTGAAAACCAATGGTTCCTCGACTGCCTATGGCTGTCAGCTCATAAGAGATTATGTTTTGATTTTATATTGAGAAGCAGCTGTCTTCTCTCTCACTATTTGTGTTAGGTTATCACTGATGATTTTCAACTATTACTACTTGTCAGAGAAAATGAAATGGGTTTTTTTTTATGATGGACAATGTCTAATAAGTTGGGGGTGGAATTTTGGATGTGTGCTGCTTGACGATCATTGAGATGCTGTAGTTTCTCTACTTGTGAGAAATAATGAGATGCCTTCAGAAAATTATGCTTAGAATGCTGCAGGTTTTTGTTGTGTGGAGTAGGGATTCTCCAATACCAATTGTCAGGTTTTATGAGTTTGAGATGTAATGAATATTTTCTCTGAAAAATGCTAACTGTATAAACAAATTGATGATGGTTCAGGACTGCCTTTCTTACACCAGAACATACACTATTCTGTCACAGGTAAACGAATAAATGGTGGTAACCATAAATCTGAATAATCACATTACACTGGCTGACCTATTGCATTGCCATCCTCATAAATTCCACGGAAGGCTGTCATTTAATCTATGCTGAATCATTCCTTGATTTAAACCAGATTGTTATCTTTGACAGTTTCCTGATCTTCACTTAAAAAGTGGGTCCCTGCAAATATTTGTTTCCTTTATGGAGGCTCAATGTTATGTTTAATTTTATCCATGACTGCGCCTTTGAGGGCATTTTTTTTTTTAGACTTTGTCAATATTTTTTATTAAGATCCTTTAAAGTTTGATTCTTGGATTTTCCAATTTTATAGCTGTTTCCTAAAGAGTCTCTCCATCCTGGCTCCACATAGTAAAGGCTGTCACTTACATAATGTGCTATCAGAATCTTGTCTTCAAAAATGTTTGCAGGCCTGCGGCCGTGGCTTAGTGGTATCATGTGCGCTTACTCATCCTATTTCAATTTACCGTTCACTTGATAGAGTCCGCCTGTAGACCCTCAGGTATATGAGTGAGTCACACGATGTGGCTCAGGCAATCGCAGGGGTGGTTTTTACGAGGTTTCCTCTCAGTTTTCCACCATAATTAGGCAAGGAACAGTGTGAAGTGGATAATCCGTTGTCATATAAGTGAAATACCCTTGAGTACGATGTTAAACCCCAATCAAACAAAAAAACAATCAAAATGTTTGCAAGTCTCACCAGCTGTAAAGGAGAAACCATTTATGAAAAATGCGTGGTGCAAATTAACAACTTTGTAAACACAACATTTTGAACATAATAATGAATGAATGAAATAATTATTAGTTAAAATTATATATTTTCAGAAAATTTTGGAAAAAATATATTGCCTAAACTAACAATTTAGGATTCCTAAAATGCCTCTGATTGTTAGTCCATTTTCACTTTGTTCTGGATGATTTCTTTGCTTAAAGTTCATCATCTTTGGTGCAATATAAGTAAAATACCTGTTAATGTGGTGCCAAATGCCAAGCAAAGTAACATAGTGTTAGTCTTGTATCCTTAATTTACTTTTGTCTTATTTTATGTGTGATTATATTGTTTTTACAGATGACCATTCTCGGGTTGTTCTTGCCGATTCCTCCAATGTCTCTGGCTCAGACTATATCAACGCCAGCACCATTGTAAGTACATCTGTTTCTCCTTAGTGTAAGAGGATTTGAGAAGTTTTCCTCAGGTGGTGCTGGTATTGCTTTCTGATGCCCCATTACCTTTTAAGACAGGGACAACAAAAAGCTCCAGGGTCGTTTTCTGTCACCTATTGAGCTAGTTCACTTGCTGCCATTGGAGTGAAATAACCTTCAAACAACCAAATGATGAAGCCTGTCTTGTCACTCCATGTGTAAAAGGCATGGTATTATCTTCAGATACTCATTGCAAAAATAGGTCATGTGAAAGGCATGGTATTATCTTCAGATACTCATTGCAGAAATAGGTCATGTGAAAGGCATGGTATAATCTTCAGATACTCATAGAGCCCGCGGCCGTGGCTTAGTGGTTAGCGAGTGGGCTTTCGGAGCCTACTTCGATGTACCGTTCACGGGATCGAGTCCGCCTGTCGACCCTCAGGTATATGAGTGAGTCACAAGATGTGGCTCCGGCAATCGCCGGGGTTGTTTTTACGAGGTTTCCTCCCGGTTTTCCACCGTAATAAGGCAAGGAGCAGTGTGAAGTGGACACTCCGTGGTCATATAAGTGAAATATCCTTGAGTACGACGTTAAACCCCAAACAAACACGAAAATAACATAACATATGGCATACTGCTCTCCGACGTATATCTGACCTTAATTCCCCTGTCCATTCAACTAGCTCTCGTCAAACGTCATTTCAACAAATAAACAACACTATATAACATAGAGAATTTCATTGAAAATCTGCAAATTGGACCGAACTTTACAACAAGACTGATATCGTCATGGCCACTAATTTTGTCCAGACATTTAATATATTACATGATGACTGTTTTCCAGGGGTAATCTGTAGAGGTTAGAAACAGACACAGAAGCTCTGGGTGACAAAGGCACTATACGTTCAATTCATGAAAAAATAGACTTTATAGATTTTGGCTGTCATCTGGGAATGAAAATATGAAAAATCAGTACAAACTATACTGAAATAAAATAAATTATTCCCTTCGTCTTGCCAGGAAAAAATATTCTGACCATAAATTTAATCTGCATCAAAATAATATTAATAAATCTTGGACTATGTTAAACGAACTATACTGGCAAATCCAAATCAAAACAACTCACATCTTCTGTGGAAGTAAATGGTGAGAAATACACGGACACAGAAGAAATTGCCAACGAATTTAATAAATATTTTTCTTCAACCCTACAAACAGACAGAGACTTTAAAACATATTTGACCAACACTTACCGTAATAACTTTATTCTTTCTCCAGCCACTGAACAAGAACTTATTGTCACTATCCACTGCAGCTGATGTGGACGGAATTCGAATAACCACTATCAGTAGTATATTAGTGCAGTTCGGTTAGTATAGAATGGGCTCCGGCGCAGGCTTCTCGCCGGCTCCGCTGAGCCTGTCAGATTCAGATTCAGGTTCAGATTTTTATTTCACTCTTACCACATACATGGGTGGTATCAGAGGTAACACATTACAATTTTGCATTTAATCAG
>JAQQZZ010081337.1:0-36317 GCA_030265115.1 Mopalia vespertina
TCACTATTGGTTTAAACATTTAAACAATATCACTTTTGGTTTTAACACTATCACTATTGGTTTAAACATTTAAACAATATCACTTTTGGTTTTAACACTATCACTATTGGTTTAAACATTTAAACAAGATCACTTTTGGTTTTAACACTATCACTATTGGTTTAAACATTTAAACACTATCACTATTGGTTTTAACACTATCACTATAGTATTCGTTTAAACACTATCATTATTGGTTTTAACACTATCACTATTGGTTATGACAGATTGTCCTTTAAACACTATTCCTAGCTTGAATATGGTGGAAAAAAGTGGAAACCTTGTAAAAACCACCACCCAATTGCCACAGCCAGATCGTGGGACTTTCTTTCACTCAAATACTTGATGGTCGACAGAAAACTCCAACCCATGTTATCACTATTAAACAGAAGGGTTAAAATATCACAAATTTCTGGGCCCAGTTGCTCGAAGCGCTATTACTGTTCACGGGATCGTGTCCGTCTGTGGACCATCATGTATATGAGTGAGTCACATGATGTGGCTCCGACAAATGCAGATGTAATTCCAGGTTTTCTACCGTAATTAGGCAAGAAACAGCGTGAGGTGGACAATCTGTCATCATAGAAGTGAAATACCCTTGAGTACAATGTTAAACCCCAATCAAACAAACAAACAATCGAAGTGCTATTAAATTTAATCTGGTAGAAGATGACATCATGCCATGTTGAAGGTATATCTTTAATCCTTTATAAGTAATTTAATCTAGTTAGCAACTAATCGTCTTTTGAGCAATCTGCCCCTGTTGTCTATGTATTAGCCGAGTTTAAAATCTAGTTCGTTAACTTATTGGACATCAGGATTAAGATAACACACAGCTCTCTACAGTCAATGCCCAGACTGGTCTTACTCACAATTCCTATTTGGACAGGTTTAAAATATGGTCAAGCCTTGTGGTGTCAAAGCCTGGGCTGGTTGCAACAACCAGCTCCATAATGAACATAAGCATTAAATACTTCTAAAGTTCTACAGTCTATGTAGTATATAGCAATAGAATTGAGCTGGAGGAAAACATACTCCCATATAATGGGGAACCCTGTGAACTTTTAATAGTTCCATACATGTAGTTCAGCTTGTGTGAGTTTTTGGAGCGTGGACACACTCTAAAAACTATAAATGGACAAATTCAATACAGAGGTGAAAATGCTGACAAAAAAAAACTCCCATAGTTAATATAATGAACAATACAGAATCAGCAGAATCACACGACTGACAGAGAATAAGAAATATCTGCTTTAGTTTGACAAAAATTGTTCTGATACATAAATTGACTTTCCGAAAAGAGTGCAAGGCTTACTTGAAAGACCAGTTCTCTGGTATAAGTAGTGACATGAGCAGAGTAGTGGACTATCAAAACGACAAACAGCAGAGTTGGGAAAATCAATTTTTTTCTCCAGTTACAAGACATTTTACCAATCGCAATCCAATTCTGCTACACCAGAGGAGCAAATTACTTTCTCTCTACAGATAATCCCAGTGAAATACTCCAGCTCAAAGTTTCCAAATGGCTTTCCTTCAAGTGTTTAAAACCACCTCCAGTCTAGTTAGTTCTTATGCCATTTATTCTGTACTTAAGTTATGCTCTTGGTGTTTTGAAACAAGGCAGAATCCCATACTTGTACGAACGGAACAATGTTCAACTGTATTATTAAAGATGTAGAAAGGCCACAGTTTGAATACAAGTGACCAAAAAAGTCTGAAATTTACGTAACACATAGATGTCAACACATGCATTTCCAAACTGTTTGATTGAATTCTGCCTTATTCTAACAAAAGAAACAGCTACGGTACATCAATTTTCTGTTTTGTTATTTTTCAAAGTAAAGATTGAATCTTAATCTCTTTAACAACAGTTAAACAAACAGTTGAACAAATTAATAGGCAAGTAGATTTTATTTACCATTTTTAGAAATACATGTATAAGAATAAAAATTCCAAAAAGAGAAGAAAATCATATTTGTATATTATCTAGTTTCTTTGTCAACAAACAATATGTCAATCAGTTATAAGAAATACAAATGGTTATTTTACTTCTTGATGGTATGTTATGCCTGTGCTGTAGTCTTTTCCGGCATAACTTTAAAATCAGTCCTCTCAAATTTTGTGCGGTAACCTAACATTTGTATTTTCTCCTGGTTCGTTGATGTTTTAAATACATAAATGTACCTTTGTGAAAAATAAAGCAAAATTGCTTTAAAATAAAATCCTCATTGGTTATTGGATGACACAATTTGTCAAAATCAGTAGCAAAATTCAAATTTAGAAGAAAACTGCAAACAATTTGGGATACCTATAAATGGGTCCTCCTAAATTAAGTTTGCATAACCATGGGGAGACCCTGTTCTGATCGTTCTCCCCAACAGCACAGGCCTGTATGTCAGCTACATGGGTGAGAAACCACTAGCCACACGCATAGATCATTATACAATTGTTGTATATACCATTGGACACACACTGCACATTACCACTGAATTGCCACAGCAGTTGAGGCTCATGTTGCCCCTGTGATTAGAGACTCTGAAGGAACCATGGCAAAAGAAAACTCCTTCCAATCATTTAGACTTTGGTGAATTATAAGGTGTACTCGTAGAGGTTTTGAAGAAGAGTATTAATTTACAATTCATGACTGGGTTGTTTAAATGAAAATAGGTCCATTTAAGATGGAATACTTAAAGGAAGGAAACCCATTAGAATCAAAGAATTACAACATTTTGATCAGATACACAATGTAGACAACCTAGCTCGTTTAATTTGTTTGTATGCTGGCTTGATAAGATCTCATTTATTCCAATTTTTGGGGTACTTCTTGTACAGTATAGAAATTCCACAATGACTCAGAGGCACAAACAAAATATGCATTGTATATGACATGCAGTATGTAATAAAACCAAAGATATCAACAGGACTTTCATGGCATTAGCAAACACTTGATATTCTAATAAGGGTGAGGTGACTGAATGTACTAGGAGCATTGAACTATTGAATATTCAAACAACCCTCAAGGAATATCTCGACATGTTACAGAAGATGTCCTCCCATATTCTCCTTAATTTCAAGAACAGAATACATTTAAAGCTTTATTTATAGAAGGTTTAAATTAGGAGAATATCAGTAATAAATTCAACAGTTGACAGTTATTGGGTTGAATTTGGCTTCAATAAATTTAACATTGGCCTTAATGCTCAAACATGTCCTTGCATACATATCAAAATATATATCAAATTAACATGAATATGACCTAATTGATTTATTCAATTTCTGATTTACATGGCTAAATTATTCAATTGTACTCTTCATTTATTTGCTAATTATTTGATTATTGAAATCAAACAACGATAGGCCATGGTACAAGTTCATGTATTATATAGTGTGGTTTCATTTATGAGGTTTCAATTCAGAAAGCTTTTACAGTTTATCCAGATGAAATAAGAGAATATCTTATCTACATGTATGTTATACTGTCAGAACAAACCGACAGAAATTTCCTACTGATTTGCAGGAAGACCTGGCCAAAAAGAAAAACATGAAAACCGCAAAATTTGTATGCATATGAAATGATCTCAGTCAGGTCTGAATAAACACTATGTCTGCAGCCTGTGTTTGATGTTTCTTCAAATGTACATGTAACACATAAGCTTATCTCCTGAAACTGGATCTCAACTTGCATAAAATAGCATATAAGAACTATATAAGTCTACTTCGGACAAAAGCTTATACCTTTAAAAAATTGAACTGACTGTGAGGATTCACTGCAACTACCTGTGTAAACAATGACAATATTGACGGCAAGCACAGGTCTTCGGGTGCCCCTTAGCCCCGAGAGGGCAAGGATTGGTTGTTCAACACTGTATGAACAGGGGTATTTCCCTTATATGATGACGGATTTGCCATTTCACACTGTTCCTTGTTTACATACGGTGGAAAACCGAGAGGAAACCTTGTTTAAAAAAACCTGCTGTGCCGAAGCCACATCGTGCAACTCACTCATAAACCTGATGGTCTACAGATGGACTCGAACCTGTGAATGGTAGATCTTAAGTAGATGGACATGTTAACCACTAAGCCATGGCTGGTGTTTCATGGTGATGTTACAGATTTATACCTAGTCTATCATCAAGATAGTTACACCTAAACATTTCAATTGTAACATAGTTAATGTAAATGTTTTAATGGGTAAGAAACGAATGCAGGAAAAATATACAGTTCTACATGTATGTCCTGTATAGATGGAACAATTCAGACCCAAACATTATTAGTCAGTGCTACCATACAGTTGTAAGTTGTAAATATTTCATATGAGAGTGGGTCTAGAGGTGATAAATTAGATGGACTACCACAAATGGCCTTAAGGGAGGAATGGGAACCTTGCCAAGAAACTGTAATCCCATGGGTCAAGGCATTTGGCCTCAATCTAGACAAAATCATAATATACAATCCATATCTCATCAAAGCTCTACAATATAATCCAGCCTAATGCTTGTTCTGAGTAAACTCTCACAAACATCTTGATAACATAATTTGTATTATTACTTAATACAATCAACAGATTTTACAATCATAGTTTTGATTAATTCAGTGCCACTAGGAACACGTTTCCTTTGTCATTTTATGTAACAGGAATAATACATACCAATGGATAAATACCCTGTGAGCTTTATTAATAATATAGGTAACAATGCAAACACTATCAAACTTACTAAATACTGTTGGTTTTTTTATTTGACTGATTAGGGTTTAATGCTGTAGTTAAAGGTTATTTCACTCACAAGACTGAATGCTAGCCCAACGAGAGAAGGAAATCATGACACCCTCAACAAACAAAGACAAGGCAAGACAATCACAAGGTATAATACAAACAGATCTAGTATACCTTGCTCCTGAGCTCTGAGAGCACCAGGGCAACAGGATGCTCTCTCTTACTGCCTGCAATTAACTACTTCAAATGACATAAGGTCTACATGGAAGTCTACATGATCATATAGCACATATACATGTATATACATCATGCTATGTGTGTATATTATTTTGAAGGTACATTTTCATTTTCTGTTGTATATCCTCTGTGAAATGATAGACACCAGACAAATAGCACAGAGGCCACCTGACTATAATCATTCATCTTTCTATCAAATTACAGTTATCTGTAGTAGTAACCAGGACTTATTCTCTGACATTATACAAGTCCAACGTCATGTGGGCTATCACCAGCCTCAAAGACTCCATTCCATGAAGATCCCATTCACATACATGTACATGGACAATGTAGACATACATGTAATCAACAGTTTGTTCAGGACTGAAAAATCTTCACCTAAGTCCTGTGATGGTCCTGTCTAGTCTTAGTTTGTTGCCAGTGGTGTGAGAGACATTCAGCTGGCATGCTGTCATATAACCTTAAGTATGGTGTTAAACCCTAATTAAACAAAGAAACAAACAAACCGATATACAGCACAACCCCCAGAGCAACCCTCGACATAAAAGCCTTTATTAGCATCTTCTGTGCATTTGAATCATGTTTTAAAAAACAAGGAGGGTTCATTTCAAATGATCTTTTGCCATTTAGTCTGGATTTCTTGTTAAAAAAAAATTCAGATTATCTTAAAAGATAATGCTAATGAATACCAATAATCAGGGGTCACTGTGATTGTTGCAGTGTTTTATACAGGGTTTCAATCCATCCATCAGAAAAACTCGTACAGAAAATAGAACGACCAGAAATTTTAAGAAATCAAAATTATTTTTTTACTAAAATCAAATGCTGTATGATAAAAATATCATTTGATAATCAATGTGTCTGCGACTCTTGGTAATAATTATCAAATAAGTTTCCGATATTGATAATTTCTTTCAAATGTTTTCTGAATGTAATGAGTGTCTGACTGCGTTGTGAATTCCTTTATTTGTTGTTGGAAACCAGGTTATTAAATGTACATATTGCATAATTTGCAATTGCAAATTACACTGGGTTGTATTCTGGAGCTTTATGTGATTTCAAGGACTTAACAGTTATATACTGGTGATCAGGGTCCATATTCATAAAGCTTCTTTAATAAGTATTTTTTGAATTTAAGAACTTCGAAAATCATTTTAAATACATTTACATCATTTTGCTTAACTTTTTATGATCCTAAATAAAAGATAATAAGTGACACTTACAGTGTTTATGAATACGGGCCCTGGGCATGGGGCTTTATAACTTTCACATTGGCAATTGCCTAAAGTACACAGTATTCACAGAACTATCTGACTGGAAGTAGGTCTGTCAGTGGAATTCTTCCAGACAAAACACAGTCACTATTCCTTTGAATATACTGGCTATAAATGACAGACAATTACATTAGGATCGGTCTCAGGGAAGAGGAAGATCTGGGTGTTCAATGGGCACTATGACCTTTTCTACACTATTCCAATCATCTTGTACAGCTGTAGTATATGCATGATGGTATACTGTAAACTAAACAACTATTAATTCAATAAATAACAAAAGTTGTCACTTACCTGAGCATATTCTTTTTCTAAAACAGACCTCTGTTTGCTAAAAGTTCTGCAAAATATGATAAAAAGAAATAAATGTTAATGATATGACTAAATTTTCCAAGCTGCATTATATACGTGTACATCTCTTTTTAAACACAGAACCAAATATTTCAATGGTTCCCAAATATTCCCACAGATTCCACTGCAGATGTGTGGGTTCATCCATACACGATGTAGAAATCTAATTAGGTGACTCGACTTTAAAAATATAAACAGTACAAACTTCAATAATATAAATAGCATTATTCCCGCTATACTTAAATACTACATTTGGTTGATTTCTTGGCTAAAATAAAATTACTTCAATTATAGGACAATACTTTTTGATGTTGGAAACCTAATTATTTATGTTTGCGTCTATTCCTCATCAGAACTTTTTAGTGAAGCTGGAAGGTTCTTTACTACCAAGCTTATTTGCCTGGCTAGCAAGCAAATTAACCGAGAAGACAAGAAATAGCGGTAATATGATTAGATTTCAATAAAAGAGGATGTTATTTTTGTGAATGGTATAGTCATTAAAGTCCGCCTTATACAGTTGATGTTCAATGACAAGTAAAAGCGATGTTCCTTTCTTAAAAATGTTGCAGTTTTTTATTTTGCTACATCCATACTCAATATTTTCATCCTACCTTTCAGAGAAGTGGTACATGTAGTTGGTTCTTGATTGACCAAAAATGAATAAAATTATAATATGACAACCCTCGTCAGGAAAACAGGTTGTATTTACAGAAAATCTATGATTAAAATCAAATTTTGATAAAATATAAAAAAAAATAAAAGGTGAAAAGAAAAATAAGCTTATTTAATTTTATTAACTAAAATTGATTTTTTTTTATCACCCATGAGATGTTGTGAAAATAAAATGGTCAAGGTTTGCATTTGTTTTTACAAGCGTCATAACATTTGCTTAAAACGGTCGCTGTCTTAACTTCATGCCATTGCATATATACACTGCTTGGCCATAAACTAGTACACATGTATAATGTTTTGCCACGATATTTGGTAAATTAATGCAAATTATGCAGTCGTCATCTGGGAAATTACAACTGTATAAATACACCGAGACTATGATCCACATAACACATTTTTAAGCTGCTGGATTTTTCTGTAACAGTGTCAAAGAAAACAGCTCCACCATGTGGCTTTCTGGGAAGAATGTATAGGCGCGGGTTTATCCCAAAGTTGCAATCTGCGTTGAAAAACTACAAGTAGATGCTACTTGATGGGTAAGGTTACAAAATGCCCTGCAAATCTACCAATATTCAGCATGAAATAATCGTTGGATAGATAAAAAAAATTATGCTTTTTTATTTTGTTTGTTTGTTTGTTTGATTGCTGTTTTACTTGAATTATAACATTATACAATCCTTATTCATAAAATTCATATTTCCTTTTGGGCAATGTAAAGGTATGCGTATCACATGACTTAATTACAAATACATCCTGTTAAACTATATATTGGAGTGATTAGGTACATGTACCATTGTAATGACCAAACCAGGAGGCACTGATAGGTGATACATACAAAGCAGTGTGGTAATGTGATCAGTATCCCTTACAGACTGGATAAATGTACTCATTATTATCTTCATGGTCTAACTAACAACCTATTAGCAACTGATCAATCCTAGCTGCAGACTGACCAGCCAATGATTAAAGAGGATAGCCGTAGTGACTAGAAATACCAATAGATCCTCAGTTGATTAAAGATTGTCTTCATACTGATAGTGTAACTGATGGCTTTATGTATTGGTAGTGGGGATTGTTCCCTATAGATCTATGAGTGCACACAAGCACTGATTACCTATCTTAAGATAGCATGTACATGAAATGAACTGTTATCATTTAACCAATCCAAAATGAGGAACCATTTGAGAGATGAATGGAGCATGACTGCACACAAGCACTGATTTACACATCTTAAAATAACATGTACATGAAATAAACTGTTGTCATAACCAATCCAAAATGAGGAACCATTTGAGAGTTGAATGGAGCATGACTGCACACAAGCACTGATTTACACATCTTAAGATAACATGTACATGAAACGAACTGTTGTCATAACCAATCCAAAATGAGGAACCATTTGAGAGTTGAATGAAGCATGACTGCACACAAGCACTGATTTACACATCTTAAGATAACATGTACATGAAACAAACTGTTGTCATAACCAATCCAAAATGAGGAACCATTTGAGAGTCAAACAGTTTGTTTGTTTGATTGGAGTTTTTATGTCGTACTCAACTCAAGGGTATTTCACTTATAAGAAGACAGATTGGCCACTTCACTGTCCCGTGTCTCATTACAGTGGAAAACCATGAGGAAACCTTTTAAAAACCACCCCCATGATTGCTGGTGCCACATAGTATGACTCACTCATATACCTGATGGTCGACAGACTGACTCGATCCCGTGAGCAGTAAATTGGAGTATTATTAGTAAGCGCACACGCAAACCACTAAGCCATGGCCCCGGGCCAGAGAGTCAAACAGAGCATGACACAAGTACTACAACAATTTTTGTTATATTACAGACTTTTTTGTCAAAGATAAAGACTAATGGTGTTGTGATCGTTAATGATAAACACTTTAAGCTGTGTAGTGTGCATCTCTTGATACATACAGGGTTAGTTAAATAAAAAAAAAAAGACACTTCAGTCTTGCTGAAACAGCTGGTCCATTATAAGTTATTAGAATACAGCAACAATGCGAGTCTAGCAACATCAATACACAATCAATTGTAGTATAAGGACGATGAAACAAAAAATGGGAGTGACATCATGTACTAACATGTCGTAAGGATTTTTGTGTTGACATCGGATTCAGTAATACCATACAAGGCACACATGTCAATCATGTCATTATGTAAAAATCATGATTCCATCCAATTTAATAGCAAAATGAAGAAATCATGAGCATTCAGACAAGAACAGCACAGGAGTAGAGAGAAAGACATGTAGCACAGACTCAAGTTAGGTTAACTTAAATGTTTTCTGTTTTGTCACAACAAAGTCATTGTCAACAAGCAGACAGTAGTACACTTGGGAATGTACAAAGCAAACAAAACAAAGGTAAATCTCTTGACTGCTACATTAGCCTACATGACCAGAAAAAAGATAAAGAAACTGTACATGCTGTAATTATGTTTTATCATGGCTGAAGCTTTGTGTTGCCCACTAGACACTCAAAATCTGTATTATGATTATCCACAAAGAAATCAAAACAACTTTCAATAAATACATGTACATTGTACATGAATTAAATAGAATGATGAACCTTGAATTAACTTTTTCAATTCACAGAACTGTATTCCAATGTCACATTCAGATTTAGGAGTGATAACTCTGTCTGTTCTAAGGTGGTGGAATTGGCTGGCAGCCCCATGCTGACCAAATCTTAAACCATATATTTGTACCTGTATGGGAATAAGCTAACATAAACATGAGTGACATCTAAAGCATCACTGACACCACTAACACTGCCAACCTGAAGAAACATTACCCATGACAAACACAGTCAATCTTATACTGGGGTTTTTGGAGTTATGACACAACGACAGCAGAGAAACATCCTTTGACAAGTGATGACAAGGTAGCTAAGCCAACCTGCCTATCCTTTCACATTACAAGTTTACAAAACAAATAGTGTTATCTTTTAGTCTTTTAATCTGCAATATTGTACATATTTTTATTGTAGAGAAAGAAAATTGTATATTAATATAAATAATATTTTACCCATATTGAAAGGCTTATATGCACAACAGCTTCTTTAAGATTAGCTCTGAAGTATATGTATTTGTACAGACACAATTAATGAGCAAAACGGTCATGTAACAACCGACTATGGTAATGAATGGGACTGCTGTCTGTCAGGTATTGCATTGTTGTTACCGAAGCATGTTAAACAAACAAACATGTTCTGACATTCATGTACAGCATGTGCCCTGCAAATAGACAAATGACACATGATAGTGCATGTTACACCAGGAAACTGTATCATGAAATGTGACTTTATTTCACAATGATACATGTTATTTGTAACTTTATTTAACTGAAATCAACTTTATAGCATGTAAGACTTATCTGATAAAACATGTGAACCAGTATAAATAGACAGGTGTTTGTATCCGCCGATTTACAAGTACAGAGTTATAATCATTTGAGTAATTATTAAATTTATATCAAATGGAACAATCTATACCAAAGTTATTTTAAATAATAATATGTAGAAGTATTACATCAAACACTTCAGCTTACAGTGGAGTTATAGTAGTGGGAGTGGGACAGTGTAATGTATGGGCATACAAATAGTAAAGAACTCAATGACAAACTAAACACTCTACACCAAGTTGCCTTGGGCACATAAACTAGACATACACAATGTATGGTGCATTGCCATAGGTGCTACATTAGCATTCTATTACAGAGATAGGAACCCAGCGACCTTAGTTCATACTCATCTAGAACACAGGAAGCCACCTGACCACCACATTCAGAGAATATTGATTCTCTTGGTCATATAAAACTGCTAGTTGGTAGCCTACTATTGAGGTTGTTAAGGACCTACACAGTCATTATGGTACCAGTCAGTGTATACTGAACTAAATGATCTGGCCCACATCAGCCGGATTCCAGGTCACTTACATGCTAACTTCACCAAACTAACCAAAACATTTATTATACTTTCTGGTACACTTGTTAACTACTGATGCACAGTATTAAAGTTCATCAGCTACTAAAGCATGTCAAATAATTTAAGTATTGGCCTGCTACACGTAACCAAAGATGTACCATGGTACGGAGGGATCCACATAGGATGCAGTGCACGCAAATCATTCTTTCTCTACATTAAAAAGTGTATTGTGTAAAAAAAAAATACTGTCTGCATTATTAAGAGAAGTATTACTGTGCAGTAGACAAAATGTGTTAATTTCTCTAACTGACTGATTGATCGATGACTGATGTACTGATTAACGGACTGATGTACAGATTGATAAGATATTTTACTTTATTATATGATGGTGCTGTCCTAACAGCCAATGAAAAGTCACACAAACTGAACTATAAGAAATGTCTTTGTTCAGTTTGTCAGTACGACTTTGCTTAAAAGTTTACATACTGAGATGACATTTTGAGTCTTTTTAGTGGGGCCGAGCACAGAGGTTTATATTTGTGTACATTACTCGCACATTATACAAATAATATTTTCAATACGAGGAGGTTCACGAGAACGAGTTTATTTTGTATACTCCTGTAATTTCAGGATTAATACACACCTGTATATTTGTGACTGTATTAGACATGTATAATACCTCATAATTAATTTTCAAGAGGTAATTAAACCTCAATTATTGTGTCAATTATGTGTTACATCAAGGCTTTATTTATTCAGGAGCAAGCAGATAAGCGTGGAAGATATATTTTAAATACTTCTGTGGAGTTTAACTTGTTTTATGCAAATATCCTTTCTTTAGATAGGGTGGACCATGGAGGTTAAAAACAGTTTAAATTGCCATTAAATCTTTATCTAATTCAACATGCAAATATATAATCATTCATACATGTATAATATGATGAATTAATTTTGATAAGCAAAATAATAAAATCTGGTAAACCAATTATATTTTAATGCATGGCTGCTTCCTTTTTTAAGGATTTTTAAGTGCAGTTTACAAATAGAATAATTAATTATTTATTTAACATGTCATATTTTCAAGATAAATCAAACCTTCTCAATAATCTCAACCAATTAAAAACGGATGCATGTAACTTAAGATTAGGACTAGGAGTTTAGCTAGATTTAAGAGATTATTCATCGATTTTAATATTGATGGGCACTGTCGCATCCCTGTGCTAGCGTGATAAATAGTTGGAAAATTGAGATGCACTGAAGTTCGTGTCAAAATGAAATGAAAGGAAAGCACAAGGCTATAATATACATTGCGTATTAATAGCTCATCTGCATATCATATTTATTTTAAGATGTCAGAGATAACTGGCATAATGAAACTGACATTGAAAGTATTTGCCCCATTAAGTCTTCAATGAAGCATGTTGCATCCAAGATATTTTAGACTACATGTCTACAAATACACATACTTTTGTTGTTAATCTGTTGTCCTGCATTATCCATATTGTATGCATCATGCTTAAATACAAAATTAAGATGGGCAATTTGTATGTTTTTCCATGCTTTACTATCTCTTTCTTATCTATCACCTGCTTACAGATATAGACATTGAACTATCTGGCTATTACATGTGTTGAAGACATAAATAGGAGGTTATCTATCTCAAATGGCAAGCATGTGTTAGCCTACACTGTAGTGACACAAACATCCACACAGTGACACTGTGTATTAAGTTGGTATTTACACTACAAGTTAAATTGAGGTTCTTACTACAATAATGGTAAATTCCATTGTTCAGCCCAATCACATTGGATACGACATCATGTTGACATCATACCTCTCCAAAATCATACAAAACTACAATTATTAGAGCAATGCAGGGGCTTCGCCAGAACTCAAAAGTACTAGAAGGGTGTCCAAAATGGTAATTTTTCTTCACTTTTTTAGGAACTGAGTGTCCAAGTTGAAGTTTCCCTATCTCCTGCATGTTAAAGTTTCTTAAAACAGGTTGTTCAAATGAGGCAATTATTCAATTCAGAGTGTCCAAAGGACGGGTGGACACCCTCTTCTTCCTAAGCCCTTGGAGCAATGCATACTGGAATGACTGTCTCGCAACCGTCAAGCTACAGTTCACTGCTACATACATGTAAGCTTATGTTCCACTGTGGCGCCCTACCCCGTCATTGTGATGTCATTTGAGTAAGTCCAGGAGTCAAGGTTATAAAAACTTGGGCATAGTCAAGTCAGAATCCGTACTCAAACTCGAGTTTGTTTGATTGGAGTTTGAACATCATACTCAAGGGTATTTCACTTATATGACGGATTGTCCACTTCAGTGTCCACTAAAGAAATGAAAGTCATCATCCATGTAACAATACATCCAGTGCAAATCTGACCCAAGTGACACAACGTCACATCTTTTATTAATCCGGCTTCTCATACACAGGCAACGTCTTCAAAGTACAGCCTGTGAGTGGTTAGGGGGGAGCTTCCTGTTGCCCTGGTGCTCTCAGCACTAAGGGATAACATGAAACTGGTCTGTTTGTGCACAGTGATTGTCTTTGTATTACGTACTTTGGTTGTCCTATGTTTGTTGCCAGTGGTGTCGGGGGTGTTTTTTCGCAGACATTGGGCTGGCATGCCGTCATATTAATGTTTCTAAAAATTAATTAAGTAAAGACAAAAATCTGCATTTCCTGAACATCAATGTTCTGCCTTAAACATGATATCGAGCCTGAGGGCTAAGCTTACATCATATTACATGAACAATGTCATGTGTACAAAAACTTGTCGCATTCTTCTTCTGTGACGCTCTGTAACTCAGGGTCCGGTTGCTCGAAGCATTAATTAAATTGAATCCACTATAAGATGACATCACGCCATGAAATGACGTTGTAGGTTTATCTCTATAAAACTCTGTATTAGCAATTTAATCTGGTTCTAGCAAATGGCCCCTTAAAAAGAGAGTGCTGCTGCTAGCCATAGACATGAAAGATCCAAGTTTGAATGCCGGTGAGAGCAAGCAGTATTTTCTTTCTCCACATTATATATAATTTACCAAATGTAGTACTAATAAAAGTACATTTACTTTGTGTCATCATTTGATTTTGATACACAGATACATTATTATAACATGTGATCAGCATTAAAAAGTATGGTAGTATGTATAAGCTTAATCCGGGATAAGCTTATACATGTATAATATCCATTATATATATCCCAGGCTTAATTAAGTTTTGTGAATAAAAATTCCATTTTTCTGTTATAATGCAGCAGTTCGAAATGTTTTTCTTCAATCACACACACACACAAAATAAATAAATGGTTGTGGAATTAGCAAAGCACTGTATTGGAAATTACAAGTACCTCGAGTCTATTATTGATTCACAACTAGGGTAACGAATTCTGATTCTAATCTTATATTTCAAATTCACAAATGAGCAAGTCCTTGGAGTAATATTACTGGATAAATACAAATTTCCAATAAACCGTGTTACCTGTGAAACTACTGCGCAAAACTTATCTTTACAACACTATGTTAAAAACAGACAGCTGACTATAAGTACATGTAGGCTACTCACCTTAGATCATCGATTAAATCACATTCTTGTTGATGTTTATTTTGTAATTTTGTCGTTTGTTCGGTATGTATATTCTTCAGTCCCACAGTAGGTTTCACCTGAGAATGTAAAAAATGACATGTGATAGGCTAAATTCTGAAAGGAACAAAATCCACGAACATCGCAATGTTGTTATTTACCATCACTATTCTGCGCATTGACATGTCCACTATCGCTATCTTCGAAACGTTATCCAAAACATGTCAACACATCAAACATATCAATCTGATTTTCTGAACAAACAGATAACTGATCATAGAATCTATTATCTCCAGACCCTTCCTTGGTCATCAGGCTTACCTTCCGAGGAGGTGGTTGCATTTTCTCGGATGTCATTTCCATTCAGTTTAGGAAAACGTCTCTCTCATGTTAAATGCCGTCCGGTAATTCCGCCATCTTGAATCGCTACTGTGCTGTTACTTTTACCCCCCGCAGCTAAATACGAGCTTGTGTAAACACAGCCTGCGTGCGGTGTTGGCCTCTTTGATTTGTGATAATTCGTATCAGCGATCAGCTGAAGATAAATGAATTCAGGGGATAATTGTTCGTTATCTACATTTCCACTTATGGCGAAAAGTCACTGTTACCTTATATTTTCGTACAATAAACAAAAAAGGAGTACCGGTTTGAAGTACCGGTACATTAATCTATTAAAATGCCCACGGTGAATTCATGACCTCAATGAATTTAACATGCACTCTTTCGCAACAATAAGTATATTTCGAAATGTTGTGGAATTCCAAATTAATTTACGAATGAAAATTAAAAAGGGTGCGGAAGAAAAAAAAAAGAAAACACAAGGAAAAGAAGAGATAGAATAAAAAAAAAATAACTAAAAAAGTCATGAATAATAATTTAAAAAAAAAAGACAAGAGAGACGGGTAGCTTGGTTCACGGTGTTTAGGCTACGTATGAGATCTACAAGTGACATAAGAGTATCCGCATTCAATAAGGAAACGTCTGTTATTATAATACGTTACCATGTCCCTATCCCATTAGAGTTTCTTGGAGTGTATGCCCTATGTGCAATTAGTTTGTTTGTTTTGTGTGTGTTTTGTGGCTTGCCTTATTTCATCCTATACGATAATTTGTAAGCACTATAATACATCCGAATAGCTCATTTATAGCCGTATGGGCTTATTCGACAAATCTCCCAAAACTTACATAGGCCTAAATTTAACATTTCCTTAATTTCCCAAATACCATTTATGTGTTTTTGTTATATGTGCTTGATAAGAATATCCCCGTGTTGGTGTGACCGATGGATTCATATCAAATTGTCGTGATTTAATTCCTTGCCATAATATGATTGAATAGAATCGTTATCATCCAATTGTAGTAACAGCGTATAGTCCAAGGTAATTGTCACATTAGAGTGGCAAGGTAGTATAGGGGTATAGGGCCTATAACAGACCTACCTACCCGGGAAGAAATTTATGTGTAAAGACAAATTTTAGTTTATTTTATAGGATAACAGGACACCGATCGACCTGTGCCGATACATTTTGCTTCCAGTCCTGTTCTTTTTATCTTTGTAGATTAACAAAATGTGCATATTTTATAATTTAATATCTGGTTTTGTGCAGTATTCGGTGTATTTGGTGTAATTCAGCATAAACGATAAAAATATAGTCCCAAATTAATATGCAAGATATAGGCATACAGGTGTGATATAACTGCACTTCTTGCCTGCATGGCTTGGCGGAATATGCATGCATGCCTATACTCCATCTCGATTGACTAGTGCCTTATATGTTAAATCATCTCCAAATCACTCCATACTGAAAATGCACATGCAGAAGATATAAATCACTTATATTACTGCTTTTAAAATTACACTATTTATGTAAGAGAAATTATACCTGGGCCCGATTTATACATTGTTGTTTGGGTCTTAATGAAACAAAAGAAAGAAGATAATCCGTACAGGCCTACTTGTCAGTCTATACAGTTAAACAGGCGCACCAATATATCCGTGTTTTCTTCTTTATTAATTTGTTTACGTGTTTATTTGCAATATCGCAAGTGTTAGCTCGTGCGTAATACTCTGTGAAGCATGGCGTAAACCACTTAATTTGCTTTCAGGTATAGGACTACACATGACTTTATGAAATACGTGTCCGTCACATATATATGAACACAATATAATTCACACCCAGCATTTCTGTATAAAAAAACATAGAAACCTTACCTATATATACGATGAGATGATTCTTCGATTTTATTACTGCGGAGAAGGATTTTTGCTACATCAACAATGTATGCCTATATATGCACTTTGAAGCCTTATATTCCAACTGAGGAATGTGGTTTTAATGTCTTGTTGGACGCTTGGTTTGATTTTGGGACAATATTTCTAAGCCCAATATGACACATAATATAGATCGGAACAAACAATACATTTTGAATAAATGAATTGACAAAATATTGCATACCTCCACCGGGATTCGAACCCGGGACCTTGGGTTGTATATTGATAAGCTTGGATACTTTAAAATTAATCTGGTTTTAATGGCATGCATGTACTGATCGAACACTCTGGACCAAAATAGGCTAAGATTTCTAAGTATCATTTCTGTCTGAAAAGGCCTAATTTTTTCACTTTGGTCCAAGTTTCCTATAAATTTTGGATGGAGTATTTTTTTATGTCATTATGTGTATCAGCCTAGTGTTTGAAGGAAACCCCCCTCTCGACACTGGAATGCAGCAAAAACAAATATAAGACAGTACATCACAAGACATTTGTTTGTTTGTTTGATTGTGGTTTAACGTCGTACTCAACGGTATTTCACTTACATGACGACAGACTGTCCACTTCACACTGTTCCTTGCTTTAATACGGCGAAAAACCGTGAAGAAACCTAGTACCCAGGTAGGTAAAATACTAGTAATTGTTTTCAGTGTACCTTAAAAAAAATCAGAGAAAAATCAGATGTATGTTTTGAGAGGCCGGCGATAGCGGCGGATCAATTTCCAACCTTCACCACGGGTTGAGATAGGCGGGACGCAGGCCTAAGACGGAGGAATTAGCCCTGTGCTATACCAACCACTAAGCCATGGTAGCGGGCCCCGTCACAGCAAATACTAAGACATCAGTGGACAATCTGCTTTCTGTTATCTCTTATATGGAGAATACCAGTGCAACAGAACGTTCATTCCCAAACACCCGCCAAATCAAATTGGAAGTACAGGATATACATAATAAAGACTATTGCAGAACCAAACATATGTATACTTGACGTTCGACTTGAAAAACTTATGATTTTTTTGGTAATTGTTAGCACGCATATTTCTGACAGCAGTTACTCTATTGATATGGAATGAGTACATGATCGAGATTTTCCCTTCTGCTGGCAATATAAAACGCTTGTCGGTGAGCTATAGGCTTAATTGTATGTCGGAATCGAACATCGATCATCAAAGAAATCTGGCCTGGGGGCGTTTTAAAAACCCAATATACTTGCGCCTCAGCGTGACCAGTCATGCTCTGCAATGTAAAATAAAGCATATTTATATCTGACGGAGTTCACTCACAGGGAGTACCCTAGAGACTTGGCTTCCATATTATAAGAAATGGAACGCCACAATACATAACCCAAGATGGGTTTATTCTACGAACAGGCATGGGAGCAAAAGTAACCACCGAATTAGCACAATAAAAAAAGGCTAATTTCTCCGTCTTAGCCAATAGAAATCCATGGTGAAGGATGGAAATTGATCCGCCGCCCTCTCAAAACATACATCTGATTTTTTTTTAGATACATCAAACACAAGGACTAGTATTTTACCTACTTACAATATTTCTTCTCTCAAATATATTTTTGCAAAGGGAGATAACTTAAACAGGTCAACTGGTGATAAATTCGTATAAAACTTAATTTAAACGGGAGGAAAGAAAGTAGGAATAGATTATTTTGCCCCATGACCTAGTCTAATAAATAAGACCTCAACGTCTTATTTATTCGACTATACCTTTGATGCAGAGAGTAGTCTATCATGTAAGCATCTCTTCCACACAGGCGCCAGTGTTTAGATATGTGGATTTTAGACAAAGATATCATGTGTAAAGTACAGCAGTAGTTTTATGTTTAAGGATGGATGACAAAGAAAAAATGTGAAGCTCACACGTGAATGGGACAATCTGAAAAGTATTGACGAAGGGTTGAAATGAGCATCTCTTTCCAAAACGATTTTTTTCCCCCATTTAATAACCAAGTAGATTTATATGGCAGTGAAGGATACATACGGTTGTTTGCTGTGCGAGAGGAGTGCCATGTTGTTAGTCTCTTCAGAGATCTAACCAATAAAAAGGTTGAATACACAGATCACGTATACAAGTGGAAGGTGTCCAGTTTACGAGCGCTCTTTTCAGATTAAATAATCTATTGCCTTGAATTGCTGGATAGTTTTATATCTATCAAATTCCTAAGGGTAGAAAGAACTCTGCAAGTATGCCTACATTTTCGGCAGCTGTAGCAAACAGACGGACTTGGAAAAAATGAATACGGCCCAGCTATGACTGAGAAGTCCTTGACCCCAATGACCACGCACAATTTATGAGAGGTCTCTTATTCTTCGATATTGCACTATTTGAGTACAAGGGAGTAATAATGACAAACCGGAGACTAGAAAAACAAGAGTCAATAGACAAGCAAAAACAAATATAGTCCATTGATATGTGTTCAGATAAATTTATTCAATGGTAATGTACAGCGTTTTTCGTCCAATCTAGAACGTGCGAATATTTACAGAATGACAGTATACAACTCTCAGGCATAAGTTTTACTGATGGCCAGGTTATTTCTTCTAAACTGTTTCACGAATAAAATTTACAGGGATGGAAAACCAGATGCTTGAAATTTAATATAGAATTATGGTTTTATTTGTCAAGCAACGTATGTCACTGTTGACTCGGTGCAATGATTACATTCCCTTTTCTGGCAAGGTTTTTCAGATAAAATAAAAAAAAAATTCATGCATTTTGTGGTTCACAAACTTCACCATAAATTCTAGTTTTATGATTTTATTTTCATGCATTTGGTAAGAAAAATTGAATTTAAGGATCAAACACAAGTAATATCAGGAAAGACAGGTTTCTGATTTGAACAGTGATAAATCCTAAGCACCCAAAACCTTAAAGCATTTTTTTCTTCTTCGTCTTGTTGCATCTTATGAGTCAATGATTACACACAAACATGGATGTGATATTTTGCAATTATTCAGACTTTGTTAGCTCCACTTTTCTCAAGCCAGCAGGTTCATAATCAAGCCAGACTAGAAAGGTTTGTTAAAACATTTGGCTTGCCAACAGGCTTATAAAAATCAGCTACTGCAGACTACTGAGGTGTGCTGTCGTATGCTTTAACACACATAACTCACCTCAGATCAGAAGACTTGCTAATGGGAGAGAAATTGTTAGAAAATTCATTTGTATTAAAATTGTTACATCCTTAAAACCGTATAGATTTGTGTGTTTAAAAATGCAACTGAAGAGAAACAAATTTGCTAAGGAAAAAAGTGCTGCTAAAGTGGACGTTCAATTATTTTTGTTTGAATACAGATCTGAAAATGAATCCAATGCCTAAGATAGTTTATATCATTACATCTGAAAGAACTACGAATTTACTACCCCCTTCAAAAACAAGCAACCACCGGTCTGGGTGTGCCAGATTACAACAGCTACAGCTCTAAACAGTTAATTTCCCCCTTTAAAGTTGCATTTTGAACTAAAAATATATCCAAGTAATGAAAAAATACAGAAGTTACTATAGTCAACTTTGTGAGTAAAGTGGACAAGGAAAACAGAATATGTGAGTACTGGAGAAGGTCCCAGCTTGTTTAAACATACGGTCCCAATATATTACAGACATCCAATTCCCATGAAATTTGCTGACTATTGATGAATTCCAACTGACCACTTTTTAGAGTTGTGATGACACACCATTGTGTAAGCCTTGGTTTTATGGACAGACACAATTTATCAATAAAAATTGAAGAGGAATTTAAATTGTTAAGGTGTATATTCAAATGGACATCAAAGATGTGTTTAACATTGTTAAGTAAAAACTTCTTTGAGTGGTGGTGTTTTAATAGTTAAGCATGACTGAACAATTTACTGTACAATTAGGAAGATTGTGCATATGTATAAATTAGCTATGTAAAGAAGTACACACTAACATCAGTTTATCCCATGCTAGAGGACCACATTTGTAGAGAATCAATAGCTCTGGATTTACCATTTATTAACACCTCTTCTATATTTTCATGCCCATGACTGCGTGTCAGTCGACGATCAGCTTTGTCAGGTGTGCTGTTTGTGCTTCTTATTCTACCGTCATGTTCAGCTGCTTTACTCAGTTCTATGTCAATCCTACGTCGAATGTTACCCCGGGTTTCCAGCACACCTGCTGTCAATGGACTAGTAACATTGGCCTGATCCCTATTTTCTACTGGGCTTTGGATCGGTGTACGGTTCGATTTCTTTGGAATTTTATAGCCACTAAGACTTCCCCTAGGAGAGGTATTTGTACCAAACCAATCCTTATTTTCTACACCTGTCCTTGTGTACGTTGGAGAGATTTCATTGAGCACTTTACCAGAGTTTGACAAGTTATTTACAGTAAAAGCTTGATTGAAAGAATTTGGTCGGTTAACCAAGCTCTGATTACTGCGAGTTAACTTGGTTCCATCAACCCGCCTAGGTGATCTACTTTGTACACCATTCATATAACGTTTGGGACTGGCGGACTTTAAAAGTCTCTCTTCTACCTCTTCTCTTAGTTTCTCATCAATAACTAACTGAGATTGCTGTAAAACGTCTTTTAACTCTTTCTTTAGATTGTCACTTACAGGAGAAATGGGAGGTAACTGCTCCCCAAACTGTTTATGTTTATCAGAGCCAGGAGTTATGTCCCTTAGTCTATTGTTAAAGTCTGTAGGTTTATTTTCAACGGATTCTGGTGACACAGAAGGAGTCTGTCGAGTTTTTCGCACATTTTTATGACCTGAAAGAGGAGTTCGACTAAATCTGGACTTGACTCTTCGCTTCAGGGAGTCACTTTTCACAAGAACTAATGAATTATCAGAATTCTCAACTTTCACAGCAACTCTTTCTATAGTTGTTTCAGTCTTTGGAGTTGCCGAGTTCGTATGGTCTGATCTGTGCGATGACCTGGTATTTGGTGACGGTTTTTGGGAAGGGGAATCTTGGATATTTTTTATAGGGAGACGTTTAACAGAAATTACTTTTTCACTTTCATCCGAGGCTGCATCAATGCAAACATCATTTTTACTTTCTTTCTTTATTGAGACAGTCTCTGGGGGTATATGGTCTGTCTCCCCATTTTCAGAGTCTGATTCCAAGATTCTACGAGTAATCCTTGGTCGTCTTTTTAACGATAATTTACCATTTACGGGCAAAGATCTTTTTACAGCTGTTGGCAATTTTGTATCACTATCATAACCGAGAACTGGTGGTTCTTCACTCACACAAAAACTACCATCCTGGGAGGCAGAGTCTGAAAGCACTGGACTAACATCCCGTAATTTAGAGCTGAGAATTCGCCTACGGGATGACTTCCGTATTTCTGGCTCTGACGCCAAACTAGAAGAGCTTAATGGTGTTCCTTCACGACTGAAAGGTTGGGTTGAACTTTCCTGACTAGTACTAGGGGCTTCGTCTGAAGACGGGCACGAGTCCTGTGGGAGTGTTGGTCGGTAACAGCTTTTGTCATAATACAGCTTCTTCACCCTATTAACTTCTCTCGTAGACAAGTTGGGTTTTGATAAAACCTTCACCTGGGCCATGAATACACTCTCTCTTAATCGTCGATAGGAACGTTTCATCTTCTCTCTCCTGCTCACCATGTAACATAAATTTCGCACCTAAAACAGAACAAAAATCATGTTAGTATAGAACACCACTTTTTCCACTGGTTTTGTTTGTTTGTTTGATTGGGGTTTAACATTGTACTCAAGGTTATTTCACTTATATGACGACAGATTGTCCACTTCACACGACTCCATGCTTTATTACAGTGGAAAACCGGGAGGAAATCTCGTAAAAACCACCCCCGCGATTGCCAGAGCTCACTCAATCCTGTGAACGGTACATCGAAGAAGGCTCAGAAAGCGCCCTCGCTAACCACTAAGACATGGCCCTTTTTCCACTGGTGATTTAACATAACACACAAGTCGTGTAACTTTGAACAAAACAATGTAAACGCGAAAATACCAGTCTCTCCCTTATTAATCATCTGAACAAATTTAATTTTAAAAAAAAGTTAACAATTCCAAGATGTTACATGAATGGCAAAATCATACAGTAAAATTGGTTAACTAATTTTTGAGCCAAAAACATCTGGTCTTAAACCTATAAAGAAGGGGAAAAAATGGAAAAAGTATCGACAATATATCAGACCTGAGTGACCCAGAAAATTGACCTAAATTATAGATAAGACTCTACCCAAGTTCTACAAACAGCAGTGTTGCTTAATTGAAACTGAAAGTAACACATGCTTCTATTCATTTGTATATTCTCAGCATTTCAACTTTATCATTTAATTTGAAGTTTAGAATGTTTATAATGAAGGTAATTGCACTCAAAATAATTTTCAGCACATTGCAATAAATCTATTTCACAAAAGTGTGTCTTATTTTGATGCTTTAACACGAATTAGCTTGTAAGATATTACAAGATTGCAATTTGATGATCTGTCACCAAAGATCCACTTTCAGTCTAATATTTGAAATACTGAGTGGTCTCATTCTGTTCATGTCCTGATTAATCATTTTATTGTAAATACAAATTTAATAACAGGAAATAGCTCTTAAAATAAGACTCCATATACTTTTATATTTCGAGTACTGCAGTAGTTCTATATGATGAAGAATATACCTCCATTTGGAAATTTTACATCAATTAACTTTAAGCTATTACATTTATATAAAAATAAGGTAACAGATGATCACTTTGTATATTGCCATCCAATGACACTGTATTTCAATCAGGTTTCTAAAGGAACCAAGGTATATATTCAGTTCAAAATTTGTCTGTTATTCAGATATCCTGTAAAAGGACGTGAAAAGACAATGAAACCTATGTAAGGCCATTAACTTTTCTTATTACATGGTAAATCTGTCACAATCTTATAACAATGGGTAATAATTCCAAATTTGGGGAAAGGTAGTCGGTTCTCCTGCTTTAGTGTTAACAGCAAAAAAAAGATATACAGACGGACAATACCCCTAGACCAATCATTGGCCTAGTCAAAATGAAATGTAAAACAAACAAACAAACTACTGGTCAATGACTTGTAAATCAAGATCCTTACCCTCTCCAAATCCTGCCGTAAATGAACAAACATTTTCATCCTGGCCATTAGACTGTCTTCTTGTTGTTTCTCTAACAATTCAGCCTCCTGTGTTTTAGGTGTCAGCAATGGTTTGTCGAATAAACTCTGTAAACAACATTAAATAATGCGTCAGGTGGGATAATTAATTATGAGGTAAAATTCGTCAGGTAATCTGCTAATCAAGAAATCAACACATATTAGAATTTCTTTGTATTTAGATCTTATTGCCTGGCAAAAGTAAATAGATTTTTTTTGTATGCCATGATACTGGATTGGTGTTTAACACTGTGTGCATGGATATTTTGATGAGGTGACATTGGTGTAAGCCACACTAAGACAGCCATCAAATGTGAAGGGCTTGATAGGCTTGGAAATGAATGTTTCTCCAGTGCTGAGTAAAGATAGGCTCAATGATCTCAGTACATACTGCCCCATAGCAACAGGGTGACATAGTGTTTGTCTAAGACATAAATATACTTTCGTATTCCTCATAAGTGTTTACACTGGAAGTTATTTCACTTTTACGTGTGTATGTCAGAGCAATGAATGAAGGAGACTACCATTGAAGTCATGCACCACTAACAGTGATAGGACACTCCCAAGACGCGATACAAACACACCACAGATGGCTACATGTTGGCCCTTACTTAGCCAGGAGAATGCCAGGGCAACAGATCGTTCCCCTGCTCTCTGTCTGTCAACTGTCACTGCCTAGTTGAGAAAGAGAATCCAAGAAATAAGAAAATCTGAAGTTTAAACAATAAAATAGCAGCTGTTTTCTCCATTAATCAGCTTCTTCACAATGCTTAATGCTGAAGAGAACTATTCATACAGTCATCCATGAGATCAGCTGAACTACACACTTTACCACAGACCATTTGATATCCACCACACCAACTCAACTTTAAAATGTGAACCATTTGCTTTTATAAAAAATGTGTCCTCCAGTGTTAAGTAAACACTGCTGTGCTTGGAACCTTCAGCTCTCAGCTAGAGACTCTAGAGTGTTTGAAAAAAACCCCATTGAATTGGATATTAACCACTGAAAAGTAAATACCTTTCTTTTGAGTTTCCAGAAGTTGACAATAGCTTCTACAGCTTCTAATGGCAGCTGGAGAACCTCAGCCACCTTTTTAGCATCGATCAGTGTGTAGAAATGGTCTTCTAACTGCTTTAACCTGAAAGTAAGTAGCAACTATTTTACTCCTCCCACTTCACCAATGCCCTTTCCTTTTTTTTAAACACTAGGATCATCTCTCTTCATTGATACTTAACATCTAACACATCAGTATTTCAATCATATAACATTGCTTTGCTGGTGGAATGCTAAAAGTTATTCCTATAAATCTGTGCCACACTATCTGTAAGTACTGAAAACTTCCTTTTTATATGCCTCAGGTCAAATGCTGGTCTCGAGTCGATGTATGGTACATTGATTTGTTTGATTGGGTTTAACGTCGTACTCAATGGCATTTCACTCATATGACAACGGATTGTTCATTTCACACTGTTCTTGGCTTAAATACGGTGTAAAGCCGCGAGATAAACTTGTAAAAACCAGCCCCACTATTGCCGGAGCCAGATCGTGTAACTCACTCATTTACCTGATGGCCGACTCAAACCAATGAACGATTCATTGAAGTAGGAAGAGTATGCCCGAGGTGCTAACCACTGAACCACAGGTACATTGAAGGTGCTTCAGTTGCCCAATGTATAACTAAGTGAACAACAGCTCACTCACATAAACAGGAAATATAATAATAAAGAAATTATTGGGATGTCAAAACATCCGATTCCATTATATTGAAGCTGTTATTTTATAGAAACATTCAATATTTGATTACTATTTTACTGAATTACTTGGGGAAACTTACTTCTCCTTTCTTAGCCCCTCTTCCTCCTCATTGGTCAGATCTTTTTTAGGGGTAGCCATGCTATCCTTGGTTGGTGAATCCAGTTCAGAGTCTGATGAGGTTCGATCTCTCCTCTTTGTGTGTTTGGGACAAAACGCCTAGACAAAGTAGAGGATGTTACAAAAACATTCATTAAGGTCAGATTGAGTAAAATCTGCATCAACTGCTTTCTGACAAAGAACCAGCCAAACAACTGGGAAATGTAAAAAAAAAAATTCAATGATTCATAATCTTTCTGCGTGTGAAAATATTTACAGACCACCAATTCTGGTATTGCATACATACAATAACACACAAATGAATTGAATGTAAACTTGGACAAAGCAGAGGCCAGACTGATGACCAACACTACCTAGTCTATTTCAAAATGTGTTCTTTACTACAGAGAATCACTGTTCTGTATTATTGCTGAATGGTACCTTTAATTTAACACCATCTTCTTCATCAGAGGTATCCAACATGGTTTTCATGTCTAAGTTATGTGAGATACCACAAGTCACATGGAAGGCTATCTTGCAGGTTTTCACAGAGCATTGTATACAAGCACCTGTCCTCTCTTTACACAGACAACATACCAATGCCCAACGGCTTACCTGAAAAACAAATATATAAGACAGGTATGAGAATTTGATAATATAGTCATGACAATATACTGTTTCTTTAGTTTGATATCAATATTATGATACATGTATTTATTGTTTTATTAACTAAAATATTGACACAGCACACAAATGACCAAATACAACACCCATGTACTGCCCACAGGCCAGAGAAATTGTTGCTCCAAAATGAGTGCCATTTAGTGCGATTTTAAAGTCTTTTCTTTCTGGGGATTTTTCTCTCTTGGGGTGTTACAGGTAATCAAAGACTTACAGGTATTTGTGAGATTTTTGTGATTGGTTCCATTTTCTCCACACAGCCTATACTGACTTCAGGTATCCACAGAGCACAGCTGACATGACACCACTTTGTACCACTCCTGAAATCATCACCAAATAAAATATTATCAAGTACCTAGTGTAACCAGCTCTGCCTATATCTAAGCACATTTATTTTCAATGCGACTGCCTTTCCCTGGTTTTCAACGGAAACAAGAGACCATCAGAGCACATTTATTTTCAGAGCAACTACATATCCCCACGTTTTAGTGTGACACATGCTCTTGTACTCCTAGTAGACAGCAGCCTATCATGGCACAGTTTATTTCTGTGTGAAAATTTCAGTTCCTCTTGTTTTCAGCAGAGAAAAAGAGTCCATCAGCAAGAAAAATTCAAATACAAAAAAGAAACTTCCTTATAAGGTTTGAAAAGGACAACACCATGATAAAAATGCTTTTAATACTGATGGTACTAAGTAATTACCTTGTAGATTTCATGGCTCCTCCATTCTTAGGACAGAGAATACATGTAGGTTTGATCCCCAGGGCACAGGTACGACATAGCCAGCTACCTTCAGGTATAGTCTGGATACCATAACACGCCTACAGGTGAACATTCATCATTATAATAAACAAGAGTGAATAAACAGCTTTTAGAAAATTTTAATTACATGTAGATGTTTAAAAGTAAACTCTGTTCTGGCAATCCTCGAGAAAGGGGCATTCTTTTATCAGACAGGCTATAAAGAAAGGTTTGTATATTGCCGATGATTAGTGAGAGTAAAATATGGATTGAATTACTAAAGTTTAAATTATTTAAAAAAGAATTACCTGATGAACACAAATATCACAACCATCACAGAACACCATTTCATTGTTCTCCTCACTCTCTGGCTGGAAAAGACAACAGTTGTGAATAAAATTAAACAATTATGTCTAGCAAAAAATATAGGTTTATATATGGTGAGAATGAAGTTTGTACAGGAATGATTTGTTCATTTATTCGATTTGGTTTTAGCGTCATACTCAAGGGTATTTCACTTATATGACAATTAATTGTCCACTTTACATTGTTCTTTGTCTAATTACGATGGAAAACCGAGAGGAAACCTTGTAAAAACCACCCCCGCCATTGACGGAGTCAAATGCTGGGACTCGCTCATATTCCTGAGGGTCGACATGCGGACTAGATCCTGTGAACGGTAAATCCAAGTAGGATTAGCAAGCACACAGGCTACCACTAAGCCATGGATGCTGGCCCAGTAAGGTACAGGACTTAATCACTTTGCAAGGTAAACAGATGATTGTTCCATGTCAAAGAGTAAATCACAACTTGTCGATTACATAAATGAACCCGAAGGCGAAATAATCTAAGGAAAAATCGTTATGATGGTCTTTTTGTAAAAGCTCATTTATGCAGCTGGATCAAATGAAACTCTTTTGTCGCCACTTACATGGATTCTACAATCCAAATGTCAAACTAAGTAGGCGGATGTTGAATATTATGATTTGACAGCTAATTGTTTTTAGTAATGAATGTTTAACAATAGTCTTTGCTCATTACATTTTATTTACATGACAGAATGTCATCCCAATAGGTGAAAGAAACCACTCTTAATTCTACTGGCAACAAACAAAGACACAGGACAATCACAAAGCACAGTACAAAAACAACACTAACAGGCTTTGTGTTGCCCTTAAGCTCAGAGAGTATAGGCACAAGAGGTGGATTGATTGATTGGTGTCTTATGCCTTGTTTACGGGTATTTCACTTATATGACAGTGATGTATTCCAACAATAATAGACAACCAAGATGTGGAGTGTTTTCATAATGTTGGAAAGGTAATCTTCCTCCAGTGCTAAGAAAAGACAGCATTGCTACTCTTCAAACAAACTGCCATTAGTCAGAGGGTTAGGCACAATAGGAAGCTCCCACTTAACTGCCTAGCACCTTGAATAGGGAATCTCTATTTGTATGAAATGCCACTGGAGCATTGTATATATAATAGTTTCTTCACAGCACACAGCATAAAACCACTCACCGATCTGCAAACATCACAGATGACATCCTCATCATACTCGATACCCAAGCCTTCTTCTGTCAGAATGGTTGTCTCCATGGTTTCATGGCACTGAAATTAGAAAAAAACAAACAGCATGTCAGAGTTATCACTCGCTTGGGTCAATTTCTAAATCCATCAGGAATAGATCGTTTTTGAATCATTTATGAAAAACTTCCTCCGAAAGAGTGAAACAAACACAAACTCTGGAAAGAGAATGTTTTTAGATAATAACACTTCTAACATTGCACCTGTACCATTTGATATTCAGTTGGAAGTTGGTGAATGAATAAGACAAATACATAATTTTGGATATGTTCTGGTAAGACCAACCCAGCACATAGTTTAATGATATCCAGAAATATAAAAACTTTTGGTCTAAAATGTTATAAACGTAACAACAAAAATAAATAAATAGCTATCGGACAGAGACCAACATGTTTAATGGCCTAAGACAAGTACCTGTTTAAGAGTAAGCTGCATTGTTCTAGACCATTAGACTTCCGTCGTCATATAAGTGAAATACCCTTAAGCACGGCGTAAAACACCAATCAATCAAACAGTTTCAAAAAGCTCAAATTAAGTTTCAGTAATTCTGCCTTCTGTTAAAATTAAATGTCTATTAGGTAAGGGAGTATGAAAAATTAAGCCAATAGGCACGATTGGGGTTTGAGTGTGTGCCAGCCCAATACAAGTCACAACAAAACGAGCAGAAATCAGATAAATTTCTGATGCCCGCTTGGCTAACAGGAAATCATTTGAATTAGGAGTGACTGGTAGACTGTTGTTTAACACTTTGCTCAAAGATATTTGATGACCGCATGAGTTTTTATAGACATTTTTTCATCGGGAATTTAAACACAAAACTGATCCTGTACTGAGATTGCACTACTGTTAGGAAAATGTTGCTCTCAATAACAAGGCTATTTGGCAAGACAAGAGGCGTATACATAGCACAGACATTGAAACTAAATTCTATGGTTGCAGGTCTGTGCTGTAATCTTTTCTGGCAGAACCTTAAAATCGGCCCTCTACAATTTTGTGAGTTAACCTAACATTTGCAATTCCTCTGGTTGGCTGATTTTTTAAAAACATAAATGTGTGAAAAATAAAGCAAAATTGCTTTAAAATACAATCTTCATTGATAATGATAATGGGATGACAAAATCAGTGGCAAAATGCAAATTTAGACGAAGACTGCAAACAATTTGGGAAACCTATAAATCGGTCCTCCTAAATTAAGTTTGCATAACCATGGGGAAACCTGTTCTGACCGTTCTTCCCAACAGCACAGGCCTGTGGTTGAATAATTCACTTAAACTACAATAAACACATTCTGCTATAATACATAACTTATCTACTCCTCGTAACATATATCAAGGATGTTTTAGGCTTCATTTGATTCCATTTTACAACATATACTTCTTTCTTATGTACAGAATTACAGCTGTCAATTTAAGCTTGACTTCATTATTCTTCATTTGCATCTGTTGAATTACAATGGTCCCACAAACTTTCTATTACCTGTTTTTCCAGTTCCTCCATAACCCTTTCCATTGTCCATTCATAGATAGCAATTTCACCTACAACATAAAACCATGGTCACGTCAAGAAAACATTTACGGAGGAAATACTAACCATTAAGTTACGGCCCCGGGTCCAAGCAGTAGTGGACACCAGGCTAACCAAAAAATCTGTTTTGATTGATGTTCAACACAACACTCAAGGGTATTTAACCAAAGAGTGTACAGCAACCAAAATGTTAAGCCGTATATAGAAATTAATGTTTATCCATAGCAGACAGTATAATTAAACTTCAATTATACGGTTCTTCGCCGTCGAGAGGGCACAATAACTATTGTAGTGTTTTGCTAGGTTTTATATTTAGCTTCAAATACAGCCCTTACCAGTGTTGCTAAAGGAGAATCAAAATAGAAGAATGGTCAAAATATAGGACGATATTTTGTAACTGGACTGATGGAACTGCCTCGAAAACCCAGAGCTGTAACTACACAAAGCTTAATGAGAAGTTTTAAAACTTGTGTGTTTAACATGAAAATGGTTTGTTTTGTTTGATTGAGGTTTAACGTCCTAAAACTTCACACGGCTTCTTGCCTAATTACGGTGGATTGTTTGATTGGGGTTAAATGTTGAACTGAAGGTTATTTCACTTATATGATGGATTGTACACTTCACACTGCTCCTTGCCTAATTACTGTGGATTGTATGATTGGGGTTAAATGTTGAACTGAAGGTTATTTCACTTGATGGATATGATGGATTGTTCACTTCACTCTGATCCTTGCCTCATAACAGTAGAAAACTGAGAGGAAAACTGATAAAAACAACCCTGTCGATTGCTGGAGCCATATCGTGTGACTCACTGATATACCTGATGATCGACAGACAGACTTGATCCCGTGAACGGTACATCGAAGTGGGATTAGTAGGCGCACACACTAACCACTAAACTACGGCCTACAAGAAAATGGTGGCATTTGTGTAGATGGATGGTCAGAACATACCCATTTCTTCTCTCTCCTCATTAACCATCTTCAGCCAGCTAGCATCTAAATCATCCAGGTCATAGCGGACAACCTGTTCAGCTAACTGCTGCATGCCTGTTAATTCATGTTGACCCTGCTTGTATGTCTCATCTTGGGCAGCATGTAAAACCTTACGAGGACTGAAAACAAAGCGCATTAAAGAATTTAAAACACACAAAAATAAATCATCTTATGTTTTTTGTTTGATTGGGGTTTATGATGCTGATTGTCCATATTCATACTGTTCCTTTCCTAATTATGGTGGATACCTGGTAGGAAACCTCGTAAAAACCACACCTGTGATTGCCGGAGTCACATCGTGTGACTCACTGATATACTTGATGGGCGACTGAAGGACTCGATCCCATGAATGATACATCGAAATAGGATTAGTAAGCGCACATACTAACCCACAGGCTAATCATCTTAGGAAATACAGCATACAGTGTATATATGAAGCACAGGTCAGTTTCTTAAATTTAACTTCCCAATCGTCACCTAAAATAATGCACCAATTTATCACGGAAACTTACATTTTGAAATCACCAGTTTTGGGTTTCTCACCAACAACTCTGCAAAAAAAGCAAAACATTTTATTACTTTCAAACACCATATAAAAATTTATTATTTATGAACTTGCTTGTAAACTCTTAATGCATTTATGCCCCATACACTACAGGCATTTCTTTCTTGATGTAAGGGTTCTTCCAAGCTGATAGCCTTACTTGATTTTAGAGTGTAGTTGGTAATCCCACTTGATTTAAGGGCAAAGACTTGTTAGAACTGATAATCTTATCTGATTTTAGGGTTAAGATTTTCTAAAGAGTGGACAATTTTATTTTATGTGGTAGACTTTCAAGAGATTTGTTATGTTAAATGATTTGAGTGTGGAGAATTTCTACAGAACTAACAATCTTACTTGATTCGAGTGTTAATACTTTCTATAGAGCTGACAATCTTACTTGGGTTTTCAGTGTTAACTTTCTACAGTGGAAAATATAACTTGATGTCATGGCATAGACTTTCTACAGAGCTGACAATCTTACTTGGGTTTCAGTGTTAACTTTCTACAGTGGAAAATATAACTTTATTTTAGGGCATAGATTTTCTACAGAGTTGATAATCTTACTTGATTTTAGTGTGCAGATTTTCTACAGAGTTGATAATCTTACTTGATTTTAGTGTGCAGACTTTCTACAGAGTTGATAATCTTACTTGATTTTAGTGTGTAGATTTTCTACAGAGTTGATAATCTTACTTGATTTTAGAGTGCAGACTTTCTACAGAGTTGATAATCTTACTTGATTTTAGGGTGGAGGCTTTCTACAGAGTTGATAATCTTACTTGATTTTAGGGTGCAGGCTTTCTACAGAGTTGATAATCTTACTTGATTTTAGGGTGCAGGCTTTCTACAGAGTTGACAGGGACCTGGACCCCTTTCTCCCAATCTTGTCTCCATGGATCTTGAATCAACAGATATTCTTCAGCCAGCAGTTGTTCCGAGTCTGCTAATTTCATAGCACTGATCAGATCCTTACGGAACAACTGAAGAACACAAATACATACAATTTACATAAAATATGAATCAATAGTAAAGTGCAGGAAACTAAGGTCATTATTTCATTTGTGTACCTGTTTGCTTGTACTTTGTACAGCTTAAGCCATGTTTGGAAAGGTAGATATTTATAAACAGGAGAAACCTACAAAATGTCCAGTAATATATATCCAACAATAAGTTTGCTCGTCATTTTATACCGTACTTACAGGGGTTCATAGAAGTCCAGTTTAACTACCCTAAATGGGTAGTTAAGCTTGAAAATAAACTCAATTTGAGACATCATTTTTACTCATCATTTTAAAAAAACTCAATTCAGACTCAATTTATTATGTTTAAGTATTATCGAAATAAATAGTTTGGCATTAAAAGATGAAAAAAATTCAATAGGACACTAAATAAACTAAATTTTGTTCAGTAAAAAACTCAATATTTTGACATCTATGAACCCCTGACTTAAGGTAATTTCACTTTTTATTTTGACCTGCGTGCCCAATGGGTGGAGAAAACCATGTGCAACAAAAATGGCAAGACAGGACAATCGCGATACACAAAACAAAGACACTGGAACAGCTTCATTTTCCCTGTTATCTCGTGAGAGCAGCCGGACGGTCCACCCAAGCATTAACTGTAGGATTAATCGATTCTAGTAGAGTTTGCTATATGGTGAAGATAAAGGGTAACCTCAAGATACGAGACAGGGACAGATAATCTCCATCTGTTATTTGTGTCATTAAATATACCATATAGAAGTGGTACAGTGGTAGATACCTCGGCTGGTTTGTTCTGATGTGTGAAGGCTGGAGTTCTCTTTCCATTGATCCTGTTATCCTTAGACAGCTTGCTCAAGGTGGCCATTCCTGTCACAAAAAGTTATAAAATAGGATAAAATTGAAGGAAAGACTACCATATAAACACAAACGAGCGAAACAGACTAAGGTCTTGTTGAGCCCCAGGTCCATTTGGAGGAACAAACACATTTCTAAGCCCAGTATCATGTGGACTCAGCGATTGATATAAGTCGTTTTTAGGGGATGATATTCTGTCCTGTGATTAAAAACTCAATTTGACTGGATACATACTCAATATTTCACATTTAAGCTACGATAATGCAAACTCGATGGATATTACCTGATCTTTTATTCAACAGCAATGCGTGTTGTTATTCTTGTTTCAAATGAAAAACTGATGCAATAATGCTACGAATCGAACAAAACTAGCTGTTATATAATTGATCTGCATTTTTTGTTTTTCTTATTTAACTAATTTGCATAAGAAATAGCTTCGTTTGAACTTTTTAAACTTTAGACGTATTTCATTTTTATTTGATTATCAGGGAAGTGACTAAATTCAAAATTTACTTATATAAAGGAGTACTTCCCTTCTTTTTTTAAAACTGAAAATGGCCAAATCCCTTGTTCTGCATTGATTCAAAAAGAGTACATGTGTATAAAACTATCATTTTGAGAGAAATTCACAAAATTGTTATGTGTTGGCAAGAATTTTAAATGTTTTATTTCTATAGATTCTAATTTTGGACTGTTTGTTTGCTCTTATTCACAAGATGTATTTTTCTTGTAAAAGAGAAAAACTTCTATTTTTAAACTTGCCTGTGTAGGTATGATATTCAAATCTGTAAAAGATTAAATATGAATCTTCCAATTGAAAGAAGAACTAGGCCACCGCACTGTTAAAAAGCTGCGACAGTGTCCATTTATTTTTTTAAAAAAGTGAATGCACTATTTATTTCTTTGTTACTGGTACCGTCTGTTGAAAAGAAACATCTAATAAGTAAGAGATCATGTATGTGAAGAAGTAGACAAGTTCATAAAAAAACAAAAACACAGCCAGTTACATAAGTATTGCATCAAGGGAGTTAATCAGAGAATTACATGCTGTTTAGAAAAATAATAATAGAGTTATTCCCCTTGTTACGGTAGCAATATTTCACAAGATTCACTTCAATAGCACAACCACAAGTTCTTACTGTCGGGAACCTATGACAGACGGACTCGATCTTGTGAATGGTAAATTGAAGTAGGATTAGTAAGCACACACACTATCCACTAAGTCATGGCTTCGGGCCGGAGTCTCAATGAGTAAAATACTTACTGTCATCATCTTCATCGTGCTCACTACTTAGCCTTCTTCTCTTACATCGCCCTTTTCCAGATTCTGTAAAAACATTATGTATACATGTTAATCGCAGTAAATTATGAGATAAACTTTCATATAGTGAAATGGTTAAAGATTAATGTCTTTCACTTATAGGACAATGGATTTTCCATTTCACACAGTTCCTTACTAAAATACGGTGTAAAACTTGTTGGAAACCTCGTAAAAAGCTAACTACAACTAACTGACTAACTTCAAATTATAATTTCTTCACTGATAGTCAAATGAGCGCTGAAAATGTTCTGAAAACTTTGCATTATTATAAATTTTGCAGTGACTGTTCTTTTATAAATGTACATAAAGCTACAGGTAAGCAAGGCAGTGATAAATTCAAATCAATGGTTATCTTTTGAACTGTAGATGACCAATTTATACATTATATAGGAACAAATAACAGTAATGACTACAAGCCTATTTTTATACAGATTCCTCGGTAATGGTTTTATAAAATTAAGAAAATTAAGAGGGAATTACCTGGGCTGTACTCCACAGTACTTTGACGTTTGCTCTTAGCTTTCGACATGTCAAATGTGGAGTGAGAAATCTGTTGGACTAGAAACACATCATGGATAAAGATTCACGTTGATAGGACACACGATCTTAAGATGGCCCTGCAAACAAACATTTTCAAAACTGCAATTTATGAAGGTCAATTAGACTCAATCTAATTATATAGTCTCAAAATGTTACCGTTTAACTCTTCCAAGCAATGTTAAAAGATATAATAATTCAAATAAACCGGAAGGCAACATCTCCAAATACAAGTGATGTCCAGGGTTACACAGCTTTTAAATCACAGGGGCAAATACAGCTTTTTAATTTGGGCACCCTTTCTACTAACAAATCGACCGCAAAGCGGGAGCCGAGCCCGGGACGGGCGAGCGAGGGGATGGTCTGGGTGTCCCCCCTTCCACTTTTTAGGAAAATTTTTAAATCAGCTGTTGTAGGAGGGGCTATTTTAGACAATCTGACACAAATTTAAGTAAATC
>JAQQZZ010081338.1:0-19285 GCA_030265115.1 Mopalia vespertina
CACAAACAGATCGGCTTCCTGTTCCCCTTCAGCTCTGAGAGCACCAGGGCAACATGAAGCTCCCTCCAACCACCCGCGACAACTGTTGACATCTTTAAATATGGACCAAACAAAGATGAACAATAGTTTTCATTATTTATTGCAAAGAAGATAATTTACACCTTTCATTTAGCTGTCATGTTGGTTTTTCTAATACCATAGAACAGACTGGCTATAAAGAACTACAGAGTGACCACAGGCTACCAGCAATAAGAGAGGAAAGAAAAGCTTCAACAAGCTTAATGTTGACTATCTCCAAGAAAGTAATTTAATCTTCCATTTTACACGGCTCCAGTTTGGATAATACAAGGGCCAGCATGCACATTTTTAGTACAAAATCACTTTCAATATTTACATCAAAAAGAAAGTAAGTTTTATACATCAAATATGAAAAAATTACAGAAATCAACCAGCATTGAAATGCTTTCAGGACGTACATGTGTCAAACCGGACTCATTTCATTGCCTGACCCTTTTGCAAGTTGAGTTTTTACCAGTTCACTTTCTCTCTTGTGTAAAGTAGGCTTACTTTTGATATATTTGGCCATACTTAAGAGACTGGTACATTGTGTAAACCGATAAGAGCCAAGAACACTGGTACATTTACATAGAATATGTTCCTAAATTTGCAAATCTTTATAGAGACCTCGTTGAGCCGTCTTTTCTCCATAAATACATCTACAATATTAAAATCATTTTGAATTTAACACGTGAATGATGAAAATGTACATCTTACATATATCAGTTTTTTTTAAATCTTCGCATGTATGCATAATGGTCTGTGGATAGCTATCGTCAAAAAAGACGGTGTTTATTATGAACAGATATCAAGCAAAGCTGGACACATCTATTGACCACTAATGAACACAAAACACATTTACTTGGCACTTCATTAAAAAAGCATAGTGAGAGTAAATTATCAACAGTTACAAATATAAATTAAAACTCTATGATGCATTGCAAACAAGAAAAGTGACAAACATAATATTTTCATGAGGTGACAGGGGGGGGGGGGGGGGGGGTTAAAAAAAATAGAACAATTTTGCACTTACTGGCAAAAAAAAAATGTTTTAAAACTATCTTTATCTGAGGGCACAAATGCAGAAAAGATATCCAGCTATCATATAATGTTGCAATAAGAAATTTTGCAGATATTTCAACTTCAAGTTTCGTTCTTGGTTACTTCAAGTGCCCAACCTAAAAGCCAAATTTGTTTGTGTTTATTGTTTACAATGACAAAATTGAATTCCTCCAGGTGTTACTGGATTGGGAATGAAAACTTTTATTTATGTTATTAAAGTGGTACATGTATGTCACTATTTGAAAACAAATTATGTTGTATGCTTTGGGCAAGATTGTTAAACATATGTTAGCAAGCAAAAATAAAAATGAACAAAATAATAGGAAATAAAGCATTTTCTTTCTGCATTTACAGGATGCTCCTTCTCACTGACAGCTAAGATGTGACTGTACAGCACTGGGGGGGCTAATTTCACTATGGCTCAAAATCTATTTAGGGGTCCTTAAACTTCTCAGAGGCAAATTTATAACTTATATAATATTACAAAAATGTGATAAGAAAAACATTAATTGCACTGGTCATTTAATCTGATATTCGTTAAAAGTACAGAGAAAGAATATTTCTGAGAAAATAAACATTTGAATGGGGATAAAATGGGAGGATGACTAGCTGCCTTGATGGATATGGGGATGGGTTGTTCTGGTGTTAAGTTGGAAATAGATTTTCTCAAGTGTTTATTTTATTCTGTTGTTTATTAACTTTGTTTACTGCCATTATTTAATGATAAAATGTGCAATTCTTCCCTGGTGCAAAACTCACCTTAGTTTTGAAAGAAAAAAAGAAATAATGCCCGGATGACCATTATGGTAGCATGAACTGAATAAAAACATAGCTAATTGAATTATATATTTTGAGTAGGGTTTGCGTAGTACTTAATGTTATTTCGCTCACACGATGGCAAGCCATACCAACAGGTGAAGGAAACTGCACAAGGTTGACTGATTGATTGGTGTTTTACGCCATGCTTAAGGGTATTTCACTTATAAGACGGCGGTGTATTCCAGCAATAATTAACACAAGCACAACCAAGATGTGAAGCATTTCCATAATATTGGAAAATTAATTTTCCTCCAGTACTCAGTAAAGACAGCATTGCCACTCTTCAAACAACTTGCCCTTAGCCGGAGGGCAACTGCACAAGGTCGCTGGCAACAAAACCAGAACAAAAGATAACCCCATGACTCAATACATTGTCCTCCAAGACAAAGCCTGCAAATTTACAATGCCGGATACCTCCACAAATCTGTTCCGTGTTGCCCTTTTACCCTTAAGAGAAATGGGCAAAGAAAGCCCTCACAAATGAGTGACAAATGTACAGAACAGGTACTTGGTAAAAAGGGAGAATAGACTAAGTGTAAAACAAAGGGAGTTATCTAACCCATGAAAGAACCACTTCATTTCATCCAAACTGAATACAGCTCTTAACCAATTAGAATTGCCGTAACACTATCATCCAAACTGAATACAGCTCTTAACCAATTAGAATTGCCGTAACACTATTTACTTCTGACTGTACGGTTCTTCAGATTACTTGAAGACCTACAAGTATTTCAACTTAATTTCTCAACAACCATACTTGTACCCATAACATTGTGTCTTTGTGAGGAGTGTGAATAAATGGATTGTAAAAATCAAAATGGATGATGTCAATGGAACACATTCTACACCAATGAACACACTAAAATTATTACATGACAAAGCTTGTTAATTTCAAGCTGTGAATACAATCAGATTAAAATCAGAGCAAACAAGCTGCCCATGTTTTGTTTGTCACATTATTGTCGGATTGCCCGCCGAATGTTCAACTAGTTCAGGCTTGCTGGGGTTCGTGAAAGGTCACCATTCCAGCTGACCAGTAAAATCCAGACTTTGAGGCTGTGGTAGACTCTGAATAAGGCAGAGACAAGATAGGCCTGCATAAGTAATATAGTACTCTGACGGTTGTGATGTATCATCAAAAACGGAGAAAATGGTACAAACAAGTTATTTGTAAACTCCGGCCGGTCAGCAGAAATCTTCAGCATTCAATATCCAAGTTGGCTAAGTCGCTCTGTGATTGGTCAGTTTTACAAACCAATCAACACCATTTGATAGGCCTTTGTGTTGGATCAGAATGTGATGCACAAAATACAGGGAGCTTTATGGATCTGATTTTAATCCGATTGGACAGGTTTTTTTTTTTTTGTTACAAGTAATTCTTCTTTAACTTCAGTATACATAGATACAACTTTCTGACACATTTTTTCCTTACCACTGTTTTTTTTTATATTCAATAATATTCATATTAAAAAAACATAGTAACAACAATACAATATGTGGTAAGTCTCCGCAGCCCAGTCAGCGAGTGTTTTCCTTGCTTGACAACTGTTTTGAGATTTAATGAAATAGTAGAAGTGAGTAGAACATGTATAATTTTTAAGTTGGTCTTTGTCGGATACATTGCCATTAATATGATATCTGAAGAGTATGATTTTCATACATGTAGTGAGAAAAGCTGGGATGGTAAAGCATTGCCTCTGCCATTCCAAGGTCACAGGTTCAACCCTGGTGAAGCTATGCAAATTTTTCTCCCTTAACATTTATACATACAAAAAATAAAACAGTACTGAATTTACTCAAACAACGAGCCCAATTGTGGGTAATATCTAGATCAAAACAGATGCTACTTCATTATCTACAACTACAGTGATTTGCAGCGTAACAAGCTTTAAACTGTATTGATGTAAGGAATATCTGTTAGTGGCATTTAATATAGTTCGGGACAATACTGAATGAATACCAAAAGATGGCTTTCAGACATTCTGCATGGTAGCAGCATACAAACATGGAATTTATCTGTTTTCTCAGCTCTATCCATCTGTCTGAACTCCTAGTTTTCAACATCCATTGCACTGATATTTGTATTTAAATAGTCAAGGTCAGTTACCAAGATTGTTTGTTTGTTTGATTGGGGTCATCGTACTCAAGGGTATTTCACTTATATGACGACGGACAGTTACCAAGAAGAAATTCCACTGGAAAGTTTACTTTCAAATGGAACAAATACTGATTCGATTATTTTGGGATAACACTTTCCTAGTTTTAACAGATTCTAGTTGAACACATTTTGCAGATGGGACCCTTCACGAATCGGACCCGAAACTCAGAGGAAGGCACCAAACCACCAACAGTAAAAAGACAAATAACTGATGAAATCAACAGCTGGATTTCAAAATAATGCCTTAAAATAATTTTCCTTATTTCAAACCTTGGTTTTTTTTATCTGAAATCATCACATTGAAAATGGCAGCCAAACTAGATTGCACGTACATAAAAATCAGTACATCCATGATTAAATGAATGTAACTGGTGCTTTTCAGAGGGTAATGACTTAGTCTCAATGATTTACAAAATAAGGAAGACCGCATATCAAACTTGCACACAAAATTTAGCTTTAATATGCAAAATAAATGCATTATATTCAAACAACAAAGATGGAAGCTGACAAAAAAAATCACCATGACAAAAAATATTCAACCTACGTCAGGACACATTTTATCGAAAAAAATTCAATTAAATTAACATGGGAATTGATCAAAACAGATAGTGGGAAAATATTGAAAATAAACTGACACTAAGTATAAACCGGTTCATTGAAAAAAACTTAATCAGATTCTTTGTATTATGCATACTTATTAAGCTCCCAATTGCTCTCCATTTGTCCAAATTTAATTTGAATGAATTTGAGGGCAGATGTTTAAAAATATTAGGATACCCACTACACTATAAAATTTTAAGTATTGCTGAAAACACTGTTAGTTTTCTGCATTAAATGTGTTATTAAGATTTTTTTATTTATTATTATGAGAACCATTTATTAAATGTATGAAAAATGTATTCAACATGTTGATTTAGTAAGCAGAAAGCCCAAAATAACATTCTATTTATTTAACAGAAGTTAATTAGACATTTTAACTTATGCACCAAAATTTACATCTATCACTAATACCGGCTTCAATATTTTGAAAATCAGACCCTTGAGAAATGTTATCACAAAATTATAACTTGTACAATGTAGTTTAATGTAATATTGTGCGTCTATATGCTAGTACATCCTTAACATTTGGTGACCATGCTGGAGGTTAAAATATCAACAAACATTTGAACTATTATTCAGTAATATTTAATCCTGTTTTTTGTTTTTGTTGTTAGTAATTTTAATTTATTTTTTCGATACAGAAAAGGTTCCACAACTTAAGTTGTTGTTGGTCTATGGCTAAAAGATCTTTTGTAAAAAGCTAAGATTTTTTTAAATTTCAAACCTAATTTATACAAAATGTGGAACGATAATTACCTATAGTTAATCAGTCTTTTATTTCATATCAACATTTAAAATTTTAGGGAATATGCAATTTGAACAATGTAATAAAGAACATCAATTCTATATATATGTCCCACCCTCAGTTCCAATGGGGTTTGGCCACTGACAAAAAGGGAGATAAATACGTTACTCCCATAACTATGTCATTGACTAACACTAACCAGATTTGAATATTCAGTTAAATTACATGTACATTGTTAGTCAATGACATAGGTGGCAATGCCTCTTGTAGGAGTAACAGATTTTGCCACTGGCCAAGCCCATTGCACTGGAGGACTATACATGTTAACAACAACAACACTACAATTGTTGGACTTTGCTCAAGAGATTCTTGTATTATTTCAGTCAGCTATTTTGTTGCAAAGCTCTTCTTGGAAAAAGGTGAACAATAATATCCATGTATGTAGAATGCCAGAGAGTTTAAATAAATTAAATAAAGTGCCGTTTTATAGTTTTACATTATCTGAAATTGAATCACAGGAAAAAGATAAAAATAATTAGATCAGTAATGATATCAGAATGCCACTCTAAAGTTTGCTATTGATTATTCAAAAAATTTGTATTATGTATTGCAATGCATATTGAGTTCAACATGGAACATGTATTAAGGGTGTGTTTTTTATTGATCACTTGTTAATACTATTTTTTACTTACTACTGGACAAACAACAACATTCCAAGACTTAACATTTAATGGTTAAGTTAGTGCATTTTTTGTTCCATTGGGGAAATGCTGTACTCAAGGGTATTTCACTTCTGAGACTACTGGTTGTCCATTTCTTAAATACGGTGGAAAACCTTGTACAAACCACCAATACGATTGCTGGAGCTGCATCGTGTGACTCCCACCTGAGGGCAACAGATCGACTCAAAATGCAAGTGCGTACATCAAAGTAGGGTTACTACCCAGACAGGTCAAAGGTCAATGTGGCTATTTACTGTAATTGGAGGTTACCTTTATAGTAGTGACGAACCCGTATGCACAGTATTAGTCTAAAATTCAATTTACTCAGAGTGTAGACATACGAATTATTTTGAATTTTTTTGTTTTACAGAATACAAACAATGGACTAGCATTGTTCATAGAAGCCACAGGAATATTATAATGGGGTCGAAAATGTGTCTATATTCTCTGGAATTTTCTCTTGTTTCTGTAAAATTCTTCGTATAACAGGGCATTGTATTTTTCTTCAACAAAATAGTCCTTAAATTGAAAATGGGCACAAACATACTGTTTTTTGGGCCATCTCAATCTAGTATAATTCATATTGTGGTATCATTAAATCTCTTATATTCAATGAGTGCGGAAGGGCATTTTATTTTAGAGCTGTAGGATATACTACTAGCTTTTTTTTTTCAGTTACCTGCAAATGATAGATAAGTGTATCAGTGTTGGCCTTACATGGTAGTTGCTATAGAATTAGCTGTGCCTGTGTGTTATTATTTAAAAGTGAATGTACATGTGTATCTAGATGTGAAATACTGACTATGCAAGAAGGGAAAAAACAGCTGACTTGAGGTAGCAACTGGGCACATACAACAATAATTGACAAACAAGTACAATTACAAGTAGACTATCATTTACATAACCATGTTAATTACGAATAATAATAATAATAAAAATAACAATAAAACATGGCCAGCATGTTATGACAAAAAAATAATAATAATAAAAATGGGATTTGGAGAGGAAAATTACATACAATACATATAATATAATGAGATTTTAAGGAAGTATATTTTTCTCAAATCAACAAAGAGATGAGTTTCAATGTTCTGTAATAATCACATGTACAATATAAAATACAAGAGATTTTAAAAATGATTTTCACTGTACAAGACCCCGGATCAAGCCCAAATCAACTCTCAAAGTCGAGCTCGCTTTTTTGTTCGTTAAAATGCACATATCTCAATCATGGGTGTCAATACAGGACATCCATAAATATTTTCATATGCTGAACTTTCATGTTTCCTTAAAAATCGGTTAGTTTATGGCTAATGATTTATACCTTGTCAAAAGCAAATACAAACTCGATGGCTCCACAAATTACCTTTAATGCAAGGATGGGATTAGGACTAGGTCATTTCATTCTTAAGACGGTGGCGACTGTGCCACCTGCCCTGCGACATGACACCCTGCCACGGTCATCTTAACACACACATATATTGCAGTCCCTGCTGTCAAATTGTACCTAGGACATTTGATTGATCGATTGATTGATTGCAGAGATAAATGACCATAGATTGCTAATGTGAGCTGCTGTCCCAAAAAGTAATTTCAAACTTGAGCATGATGGACATGTGGTGTGATGACAACGTTAACATTTCTCAATGGAAATCTAAATGAGAATCTCAACGTATGCTAATTATACAGCTGGATCAACACTTGTTGCGTCCAGATGGGCTACTCATTTGTTCAGAGATCATGCTGACCTGTCACACAATTAATATATGTTTCAGAATCGTGCACTGGTTTATTATTTGATTTTGACAGTTTTAAAATCGAGGAAATATGAAAATGTATAAAATGAAACAAAGAATAAAATCCTACACATACATATTAGACTCTGGAGCAGAGAATGTATTATGTACGCCGTGATATATCAGTCTAGAAAGCCATTATGTGGTCTGTCAAACAAGAGACAGAGCACTATCTACATTGAAATCTTCTCTCCACGTGTTTTGGTATTAGGTTTGCCTCAATACAACAGGACCACAGTCTCTCTTTTAAAGAAATATTGAGATTGTATTCAATATCTGGGACGTATAAAAGACATTGTGAAGCAGACTAGATTATCAAAAGTGGACATGGAAATCAGATGATCAACAGTCAGTCAAAATAAATTGCCATTTCACACTCTAACTAACAGATCTGGGGCTGAATGCTATAAGTGCTTAATTTAATTAAACTTCATGATTTGGTAATGTCACACCATGTCCAAGGTCAATCTCTTGACCCGTGTTAGTGCTATTAGTGACTAAACATCTTCTATCCAGTGGATCGTATAGGAGTCTTTTGAGGAACTAGGAAATTTTTAACCAAGACGTAAAACTTACATATCACTTTGAATCCTAAACCAGACGGGCTCATTAGACACTTTGTAATAAATTACAGAATAGGTCAACAAACCTTATTTATCTAACCTCCATACACTAAGTTAAAATCAAAGCCATAAGAATATTACAAAACACAGGGTGACAAACTCATGCGAGTTGAACAGAAGCCAGCCTATTGCCACTCTATAAGGGAAGGAATGTGCTCTGGTGAAAAGTCTGTATTCATCTTAAAACACAATGGCTATATGGCAAGATTTGCAATCCCAAAAATACTATGTTGCGTAAATTCCGCTGCATTGATTGGCAGGTCAGATGTGGCACTGTTTTACGGGGCGATGGTGACGACAATCCTGTTGTTGTTGGATCGTCCATCTTTCTTCATGAAGAAGCTCTCACCAATGTCTAACTGACCAAAATCTGTTTCATACGATATTCTCTCATACCAGTCATGGCAACAGCTGGCACCATTCCATCAAATAAGACAGTACACATAGAAGGACATCATCCACATGGGCTGAAGTGTTGTTTGAAATCTAACATGGGGTGGATCTAGGTCTTGCAATCAGAGGCATGACATTCCCAATCGTCTGAGCACATAGACATAAACCGGGGACAGAATCACCGACCCTTGTGTCGTAGGCACATCCACATTGTGCCACAGAAGTCTCCTAATGTCTTGGACGCACTACCGTCAGCTTGTATCTCTATTCTGTAAGTTAAAAAGATGAAAAAACAATTACATCCTTTGATTTCAACTTGCCCCTTACTTCCAAGAACCAACATAAATATTTGGGGTTTTTGTGGATGTTTACATTTAGAAACCTTTCGTCACTCCTGAATAATTGTTAGTAGTATAAAACTAGTATTGACTCCAATACTCATATGACTATGTACCACTATAATACCAGTAAAATAACACAGGCATCACACTTACAACAAACAATTGCTATAAAACAGTCAATTCAACGAACTATCCAAATCTAAAAGTATAAACTTGATGTACATTTATCGTGCGATTAAATATGTGTGATTTATATTGTATAACTGGTCTGTTCATCTGTCAAAAGAGCCTTCCGTGCCTAATGAATGAATCACCATCTGATTGGCTGAAAAAATTTTGTCATTTACCTGCCTTGAGTATGGCAGCTCAGCTCAGCAGCTACTATGCTCAAGAGCAAGCATGCTGACAGAGACTTCAGTCACACCTTTAGGAATTTTAGCTTCATATTTACATAAAATCAAAGTAAAAAGACTAAATTTACTAAGGACTTTCCAGGAGAAGTGCAAAGCCTGATATACAAGCCTATTTCAGAAACCCCAGGGTTCAGCTAGAAATTAACATCTTCTGTCTATAACACAATGAATTACATTTATGATTTTAGGTTGATGTTTAATGACCCACTTAAACAGTTTTTATTTCATGAACATAAACAGTAGTTCTCAAATCAACAGCTACAGGATGCATCTCCCTCCCCAGAACCCATTAGAGAGGACTATGACCTATCTTACCCTCCGCCGTCTGAATATCCTGTCAAAGAAGCTGGTCCTTGGAGGGGGAGGTGGCTGATCCTCTATCAGATCGGGTGATGCGCTGTTATTTGGACCAAATAAATTAAGCTCTTTAAAACAGTCAGTCTCTAACATCTGAAATTGATCAAAAACGAAATTTGACAATTAGTGAGGAAAGAAAAAATTCCATTCTTAATGATTTAATCTCTCTTCCAAGATCTCGCCTGAGTTATTGACGACATCATGTATGTCCGTCCATCAACAGGACAACGGAACAAACTTTAAATCTCCAAATTTAAATAAATGCAGTTGATTGATTAGTTGACTTATACGACGGCGGTGTGTTCCAACAATAATTTACACCAGCACAACCAAGATGTGAAGCCTTTCCATTAATTTGGACAGTTAATTTTCATCCAGTGCTATGTATAGACAGAAGTGCCACTCTTCAAACAAACTGTTTATTGATTGGTGTTTTGTGTTGAACTTAAGGGTATTTCACTTATATGACGGCGGTGTATTCCAACAATAATTGACACTAGCACTACCAAGATGTGAAGCATTTTCACAATGCTAGAAAGTTAATTTTCCTCCAGTGCTAAGTAAAGACACAAACAAACTGTCGTTAGCCAGAGGTCCAAATGCGGTAGTTTTAAAGCTTATGAATCTTATCATCATTTGTTAAATTTTGTTCCTTTAATGTACATTGTAATTTAAAGAGTAATTGCCCGTTAAGTTTTCTTCCTCCTTGCAAGATTCTCATTACTGTGGTATTATTACTACATCCTGCATGATAGATGAATGAATAAACATCACAATAGTACGTTTTGTTTGGGGAAACCTATTAACCAGCATATGCACAATATACCCAACACTTAAGTTAACCTGATGAATCTCACATGGCTTTAGTTAAGGAGTACATCATGTTCTGGATCCATGGGTTTGAAAAAAATGATGATCAAGGACTTTCCAGTGCATTTATACACGGCTATGGACAGGGTATCCGGTGAATGTGAAATCATAGAATCTTTGAATGAAGGTTTAATTTACAGCGTTATCTCCTTTCTAATTATTTTAAAATTGATATAACTTTGGATTCTAGTTTACTTTAAATGACAAAACGAAACTATAACATTCGTCTAACATAATTGATACAAGCTGTAGTCTTATCAATATGAAAATACTAGTGAGTGTTTATATTCTATAGGTATTGTAACCTAATTTACAAAACCACTTTGAAAAATAGGTCCCTGGTCATTCATGTTAAACATAGCCATAAGAAAACTTGCAGGAGGGTACAAAGGTTTTTTTCATGTTTATCATGAATTTTTATCTTATTTATATTCTTTTTGTATATCAGTTTTTCTTAACAACTGGAAATCTGCTGCTGTAGTATGCCATACTTAAGGTTATTTCAGTTACAAGATGGTGGCCACCCAATGGGTTGAAAGGTTTTAACATAAATCAACTGACCTCATTCTGCCATGGTATTGAGACACTCCCTGTGTTGAATTTGCTGTAAAATGTGTCATCACTGGGATCCAAATTAACTCCCTTTACTGTTGAGAATTGTTCTATATCCAACACATCTTTACAATATACTGCTCTGGGCTGAAATATATCAAGAAGAAAATATGATTAAGACGACTGATTGATTGTTGATATAACATTGTTAGTCCACTAGTAGTCCATTATTTTTAGCATGACGACTCACCGCTAATTAATAGTAAATTACCATACTTATAAAACCAAAAGGTGTTAACTGTTTTGCTCTTTTGAAAAATTAGTGTCCTTGAAGTGCTGAGAAAAGACACCATGTCTGTTGCTTAAAGGGGATCGGCCTTAACAGTTTTATTCTGAAATACTCAACATAACAACCCTTGGCAGGTCAAGTGCTATAATCCTGCAATGATTGGTTGCCTGGGAACTTGTAGGCCCCCAAATCAGATGACATATGGCTCAGCAATTGAGTAAATGTGGCGATTGTCAATAATGATAGATGCATGTAAGTGGTAAGTGCAACAAGATTGGGTGAATGATCAGTTTATTCACCAGAGGGCATATCCGTAGATTCTGGTTTTAATAGCTCAGTTCACCCAGGTTAGTAAATGTGAAGCAGTTCTGAATAAAACTCTTGGCTAGGGAAGGGCAACCAAACCATATCTTTTTCCAATTTTCAAATAATCAAAAAAACATCAATTTTAATTTAAGGGTACTGAAAAAATTATTTCAGTAAATCCATGACAATGGTTCTTATTCTAGGGTAAATGTATGTCACACATTGCATAGTGTGCAGTCCATCTGCTTTCCATGGTCAAGTTCAATATTGGATGTCCTATTCGTGAGTAAATTATAATGCTTTGAAGAAGTTCAGAGTTTTTATTTTTTATGATTATGGTTTAACATCACTTAGATGATGACAGATTGTCTACTTCTTACACTGGTTTACTTAAATACAGTTCAAAACCAAGAAGAAACCTTGTAAAAACCACCCTACATGATTGCTGGAGATGTAACTCCAGCATATACCTCGAAATTTGACCCTATAACAGGGCCGATATGATAGGTGCCCACATAAAAAGTAGTTTTCATGTGGGACAGGTAGAAAAATAAAGTAAATCCAGTAGTACTATCATTATATAGCTACCAGCTATTTTTAAAAATTACAAACAGTTTCAGGCTTTGACCATTGAATCAACACTAAAATACACAATTAACAAGGCGATAAAGATTATAACCCTGGAGCTAGCTGACCTGAAGTACAGGTCTCAGTCAAAACATCCAAAGTTCAAGTCAATCCGCCAATGTTTGGTTTTATCCCTGTTTGCTAATCCTATAGATATCTATATTAAAAAAATCTTCTGCTGCGAACAGAGCCCATTGTCTGAGCTCTGGCTCAAGCTCCCTCGAGTCAAGTACCAGTACTTCAAACTTTTTCATACTTTATTTTTAGTAATATGCTCATGCATGCCTTGTACATGTCAGAGTTTTACTTCAATGACGATAGAGATATACATGTACCATAGTTATTTAAAAACCATTACTGTCTGACATTGATAGGAATGCTGCTACAGTTTAAAATACTTTGGTGACATTACAAAAGTGCCGCCACAAACCTAAATTGCAGTCGCAATCCTGTTTGGCGAATTACAAAGGTTGCATGTTCACACATAGGCATTAATATTGTAAAATGATGCAATGGTGACCATTTTATTTTAAGGCATTTTATGAAATGCGATCCATTTTCTTAATAGCAGTAGGCTATATTCAAGTTAATCCATAAATTTGTTACACAGATGAATTTTGTAAAATAATGCAATGGTGGTAATCTTGTTTTGATTAAATCTTCCCCCATCTGTGGAGGAGAAAATATTTCAAATTTAAAATTAATTCGTGAATTTATTCTCTACTTATCGTTTTCACAACACATACAGGCATGAATATTCTTAAATTGTGTAATAACCGCCATTTTGTTTTACAGAATTTGGTGAAATGCAATCCCATTCGTCAACTGAACAGCACGAAGCTAAATACCATGTTTGAAGTAAATCCATGAATTCGGTTTCAAGCTAGCATGTTCACAAATATTTGGGACAGACAGACGCAGAGTAGCATTAGTAGTAGTGGTGGACTAAAATTGTCCAAGTACCTCTGTCAAGGGACAAGCAAAAGTTTATTTCACCACAGAAAATTTTAGAACATTTCCACCCCTGTATAAGAGGTACCAGAAGTCTATTAACTAGAAGTATGTGACGGACATATAGTAATGTCCCCAGCATTGTAGACCAGCAGGAAACGGTGACATCACATTTCAGACACGTGTCTTTTTAATTGTGAGGAACTCGTCCCTGATCAGCCACTGCGTATAGCAATTGTTGTCATACAATAGACTGGCTAAATATTTGTCGATTCAATTGCTGTTTATGGTCAATTTAACAGGCACATATTGCACTGAGTAAATGCGTTTTTTTAGTAAGCAACATTATGATCGAGAAATGCCAAAAGTTTCCCATAATGCATCATTTTTAAAGTTGCATTCATCTATATGGCAGATGCATACTTCTAGTTAATATACTTCTAGAATGTTCGGCATGCTAACCACAGAACAAACTAGGTCCTAGGTCACTGAATAGACTTACATCAGGAATAAAAGGTGGATCACACATCCCAGCCTGTAAACGTTTAAAATTGATGCTTTTGAAGAAGACGTGGGATTTGATGTCTTTAGGAGTGGAATTTGGTGCACAGCCTAACCGAGTCTTTGGATCTTTCTTCAATAACTACAACAAACAGGGACACATTCCCGGGTCAGAACAAACTAATACACATTGGATAATATTTACTTTACACATTTTTTAAAATACATTTTGATACATGTCAAAAAATACAAATATAGGCAGGGCCAACATTTTTCTGACCTCGCTATAGATATATTTTTCACAAGTAAAAATGCAGCATATATGTCTGCATGAAGTGCAGCTTAATTCACTTTGCAGTCAAGGGTGCCTCCCCAGGTTTTTGACATTTCAAAAGTTATCTCCCTTTTCAAAATTTTACCAATGGTTGCCTCCCTTAAAATTGTCCTTCATGGCTTCAACAATATCTATGGGTTTTATGAATTTTAATGTACCTTCTGATTATCCAAGAACACTACACACTGGCCTACAATTGTTACATCTATATTTATTGAAAATATATCAATGGTAATTGATTCAGGAGGATCAATAGTCCAACACGATAACAGCTGCCACCGGCCAACACAATCATAATGTGAAGTGTTATATATAAATGTCTGTCCCAAAATGAATTCCCTCTATATTCAATACTTCACTTTATACTGCTCTAACACAGCGGCAAAGGGATTTTCCTCATTTGGATTTGTTTTATTGAATTTTAAACAGTACTAAAGGTATTTCACTTATATATCGAATGATTGTCAATTTTACACTGTTCCTTGGTTAAGATGATGGAAAACTGGAAAAAAACCTTGTTAAGACCACCCTTGCTGAAGTGACATGGTGTGACTTACTCATATAGCTGAAGGTCAACAAAATGACTCGAAACTTTGAGTGGTACATCAGAATAGGATCGGACGGAAAATTAATGTTCAACCAATGCTATGTAAATACTGAGAACTCAATCCCTATTGCTAGAGACCAAGTGCCCTCATACTGTGATTTCCACTAAAAAGATTAGCTTAAACATGTAAAAAGTTTAAAAGACCAATGTCACAATTCCGAGGTCATCTTGATTTGTTGTTCCTTGGATTTGTGCCTGTGGTCTTCTATGCTATACTGCCCTCAGCCTGTAGGGATAATTACCTGCATACAAATTGACTGACATTCCTCTGTAAACTTTGAAGAGTAAACCTCTGTCTCCTCCTTAACCCTTCTGTCTACCTCCTCCCGCTTCACCTTCTCTTTACGGGCACGGAATGGAGCCTAAAACAGTCATAAAAGTTATTTGTAATGGGAAACTAACGGATAACATTCCCTACCTCAGGCCACAGATTTTCACACTCTATATGGCGTTTTAAAAGTGAGTTCTTCATTAAAAGCAATCACAGCCCAAAGAAAGATTAAAATTTCTCTATTTTTTTTAAGCCTCATTAAATTGTAGTAGAAAAAAGTGACGTGGAGTGTCTTACATAGAAAATACCCATAGTCATGGCTCATAGACAGAGTTTATTCAACTAGAAACTTCGCTGCCACATGAAAACTGCATGTTATTGTGTAGTAACATTCATACACTGTCATTGAACTGTTTGCTTTGAACTATATTCCTCTGCCCAGGGTTACAAAATACAAAAATGAATCATCCAAGGCACATCAAAGATGACGACAAAATCACTTCAGACAGGTCTCCAGGCGTCTACGTTAAACTGCTCTACCCTCACAGGGCAATTTGCGGTAGTTAACTCACACCAGTCAGTAGAAGCAAGTTAGGTGATATCTGGCAATTCTGTATTTCTACTGTCCTTTGTCGGGCAAAGGGAGGTAATCCAGTAGAACCTGGTCGCGTATTACATCAGATTGGATTTGAGTTTACTGTGGTACTCAAGAGTATCTCAATTATCTGACCGCTGGCTACAAATTTCTTGCAGTCAACCAAGAAGAATTGTATTCAAGCCATCAGACAAAATTATTATTTAATTTATATAGTGCCAAAGTTCAATGTTCAATATATACAATGGAAAAGACTAATATTACTTATTACAGTGACGAGCATTAAAGTGATTTCCACTAAACTGTTCACCTACATACATCAGGAATTTTTTTCAAATACATTGAAAAGCGCAGAAAAAAGCAAATTAGCTAGCTCTTAATCAGTGACAGGTTGTTGAGCATGGTTTAAGTGCTTACCTTTCCTTCAATCATCTCAAATATAATACAGCCCAGTCCCCACCAGTCAGGACTAAAAGTGTACTTTTCATTTTTCACTACTTCTGGGGCTGGAATATAAGTCATTAAAGGTTAAAAAAAAAATATGTTTGGTCATACAGCATTCAAGAATCTGTACCAAGTACACAGACATCAACATAACACTAAAAACGGAACTACGAAACTTCAAGAAGGAGTAACTATAAGAATTGCTTAAGGGAGTTTCATGTTGCCCTGGTGCTCCCAGAGATAAGGGCCACACAAAGCAGAAGGTGCGTCATCACTGTCCTCAAACATCATGTGAGGAGTACAGGAAGGAAAAATTCAAACAAATGAAAGAAATTCTTTTGAACTCTCAAGAGAAAATTCTTCAAGGGAGATAACAAGAGACATCTAAACAAGGGAAATAATTGGGTTTGCTATAATTCACACTTGCCCACAGAGAAGAACATCTCACTGGTAAGAAAATACTTTGTTGACTGCACAAAGTATTTCATTTCTGTGGTTAGTTTGTTTGTTTAATTAATTGTGGTTTGACAACATACTTTATGGTGTTTCACTTATATGACAACTGATTGTCCACTTCCTTGCTAAAATACCGTGGAAAACCAAGATGCACCCTCATAAAAACCACCCCTGCTATTGTCTGAGCCACAATATGTTACTCATATAGCTGATGGTCACCAGACAGACTCAAACCTGTGAATGATACGATGAAGTAGGAGGCAGACATGCTAACCACAAAGCCAAGGCTAAGGGCCTAATTGCTGTGGATTTTTGTGTGATTCGGGTTTAATGCCAGACCCAAGTGTCAGCCCAATGAAAGAAACAACTCTCAATCTCAATGAAAACTAGCAACAAACAATAAGATCATTCCAAGTGTTTTCTTCATTTACAGTGAGACGCCACAATTCAACGTGCTATTACTTCATTTACAGTGAGACTTGCCACAATTCAACGTGCTATTTCTTCATTTACAGTGAGACTTGCCACAATTCAAGATGCTATTACTTTTACATCCTTGAGCAACTGGGCGCAGGAAACATTTTCCAGGTCCCCATTAAATGGTTTCATCCTGTGCCCATCATAAAAAATCTGACAGACACTTACATGTAAGTACATATATAGAACTAACTCCTTTGACTAGTCCACCTGGGGAAGTGAAGGAACTAACCAGATATTTCATTGTTTGTTTGAATGGGGTGTTACGGAAAACGTAAGGTTATTTCGCTCAAATGATGTCATCCCATCCCTGGCAGCAAACTCCCAACAAGACCGACAAATCCCATCACATGATATAAACAGATTAGCTTCATTAACCCTGAGAGCACCAAGACTACAGACAGCTCCCGACAAGAACACATTATATATTTCATTTTATAAGATTAGATTGGTGTTATCCAACAGTGATTGCCACACTAATACAAACATAAAATGTTTTGCTCTGTTACAAAATTAATGTTCCTCCAGTGCCAAGTAAAGCAGTATGTCTATACTTGAAACATACCGACCTCAGCCAGAGGTTCTTATTATAGCTGTAGACTTACCCATATAACCCACTGTTCCCACTCGACCTCGTATGCTCTCTCCTTCAGGTATTTCAATAGCTAATCCCAAATCAGATATCCTAACATGTCCTGAAAGTCAGAAAAATTACAAAGAGAAATTAGATATGAAAGAAATCCAAACGCTTTTACCCTGCCAACTAGTTCCTGGTTTGATTTATAGGGTTGATTTATAGGGCGATTGGTTCATGATTGATTGATTGACTGGTTTTTAACTGTCCTAAAGGCTATTTCACTCACATGTACATGACAAAGGCAGCAACACAAACAAAATGTGACATGTCACATATATATATCAATGTTCCCCTAAAGTTATCATAACTATAGATACAGGGAGTCCTTTATACTGTAATATATGTGGGGAATTGTCCGTGATATTTTTGTGACTCCTTTTCATGCATCAATAACTCAACCTGATTGGGTGATGTAGGTCACATGAGTAACTCCCAGAAAGTATTAAAGGAGGGCTCCCTCCAGCATTTGGAAAATAGAAGGACGGAAAGATTGAATGACTGACATTGACTAGTCACGAGTCCAGTGACAAGAACAAATAGTTCTAGTTAGTTGAATAAACTAAACATTTTTAGAGCCAGATTGTGAGGAATACCAGTTGAGACAGCTCATTGTAAGAATAAAATGTTAAATTCTTACCATTATCATCTAGTAATATGTTTTCTGGTTTCAGATCTCTAAAACATAAAACAAAATGAGTATGAACATACAGCAAAATTGTACATAATATTTGGAACTTATATCGTAAATAACGAGATTGATGGACTCTGTACTCAAAAGTATTTCACTTATATGATGGCGGTGTATACCACAGTAATTGACACTAGTACAACCCATACAATGTGAACGCTTTGCTTGGTTAGAAAATTTCTTTCTCCAGTGCTGAGTAAAGAGAGCATTGTCGCACTCCATTCGAGTAGAGGAATAAAATGACATGAAGATTTAAATATACACATATGGGTTTGGTGAAGAAAAACAAAAGTCTCTCTCTACATCTACAACATATAAGGGTTTATTTGGGATTGTCATCTTTCAATGATTTGTTTGTTTGATTGGGGTTGAACGTCTTACTCAAGGGTATTTCACTTATATGACGACATGCTAGCCCAATGGGTGACGGAAACCACCCTCGACACCACTGGCAACAAACATAGACAAGACGGGACAAATAAAGGACAAATACAGAACACAATACCAGGGGTCAAAATAAGGATTTGAATTTTGGGTGGACAAATGAGGTAGAGCGTTAGCGAGGCCGAACCCTTAGGCCGGGGGTCTTGGGGC
>JAQQZZ010081349.1:0-19284 GCA_030265115.1 Mopalia vespertina
TGTCCCCCCCCCCCCCCTGGTCTAATACCAAGCTTTCATATAAATAATAGTTCTATATCTAGATTAATCTGGCTCTGTCTGGAATCAAGTCTGAATCGTGTCATGTGTACATTATTTCTGCTGTGAAATCTCCTCAAAACAGTTTGACGTTTTGATTAAATTATGTAAACATGCACCTGGTCCATTGTATTTTTATAGTTTACATGTATAATAGGGTTTGTGTAGCATTTGCATTGGTGTAAAGTTGTAAAACTGGTCTGCATGGTCAAAACCAGTAAGAAGAATTAAGGACCAGTCATTTACACTTGCTACTGGTCCGTCAAACCAGTGATTTGTCAGATTTAATTCACACATCATGACTTACACTGTTGATATATCAAGAATCAAATTCACACTGGTCCTCCAGGTCAAGACCAGTAAAAAGAATTACTCACAGATCAGTGATTTTTAAAAAAAAAAAAATTTCAGATTTATTTCATGAGCCAATACTTACAGTGAAATGTGTAGTGATTTAAGCCGATGATTTCCATCACCCATTGTGCTGGTACATTGTCATATGAGTGAATTAATCTTAAGTACTCAAACAAACAAACCCTAGTGCTTTATATTAATGGCACTTCATGACTTGAAGCTGCACCTGTACATGACAAAATGCTGGAAAAAAATGTACTTTGCATACAAACATGTATGAAGAGAAGTTACACTGCCCTAGATCTGAGTGTGTATTTGACCCACTCAGTGCCAGTTACTGTCCAGGCAGGTCATGTTGATAGGAAATAAAATCCACAACTCCAGACATCCGCTCTGTAGGATTTGTTGAGGAGAACATAGTGCTTTACACATGCACCTCTCCCTCCTAACCTTTGAGTTGTCTGATACTCTGAGTTAGTATCAGTGTATTAAACTGTAGGCTACTTCACTTATTTAATGGCCATGTATTCAATTTTTATTGAAAAAATAACATACTTTTTGGGTGAGGAGGTTTTTCTTTTTCTAATTAATGAAAAGTAGTTCCTCATTTTCTGAAAAATGGCAAATAAAAAAAAAATACCGACCATTCTCTTTTTTTTTTACCCTGAATTTTTTGGGTAGGTAGGGTTACGGGAAACAAAAAAATTATTATGGATGGCCTAAGTCATAGAGGAAAAACAGCTATGGTTTAAATCAAATGCTGCCTGTGGTCTGTCGAACCTAGTAGGTATCAAACATTTACATGTAAGTTGAATTGACAATGAAGGCGTTTGACCTGTAACTTCACAGTCCTGTAAAACCTAATCCAAAGTAAAAGACAACAAAGGTTTATGGATGCTATAGGCCTCTTGGTAGGTGGATGTTATTATGTCTGGTCACACATATAAACAGCTTGTAAGTGCAGAGCATGTGGTAATCATCTTCTCATCACACCCTTAACAGCACGTTTTGGTGGTCACAGTACCCAGACATTTTCTACTTCTTGTTTTCATAGCCTATTTCTTATATACACTATTGGTATGCCCTATAACTTATGAACAGGAGAATGACATTGGAGCACAGATATTCATTTACATGTATTTGTTCACGTATATTTGTATTTCAGTATTTGATTTTTTTGCTTTTCTGAATAAAAAATTATTATGTCTGGATCAGATAACTTTTTAAAGAGGTATTAAGAAGCTGGGATTGTGTTAACATAACAAACAAGACTGTGGATTTTCAACTTCTTGATTTATTGACCAGCTTCATTACAGCCCAGACACTTTATATAAGTAGCACTATTTTCAAGCTATTGGTTATGTTTTGTGCAATAAATTAATATCAGTACTTCAGTACTACATGTACATGTAGATGCACATACATGTATCAAATGAAAAATTAATTTTCCAAATTAAAAATTACTACTTTAATGTAATTACTTAATATGACTGAAATGATTAGCTTTTATAATTTTTTAATTAAATAGAAAATAAAAGACAATACAGAACCATAAATTTTGATTATAATTCTTTTTCTTCAGTTTGTTACCACAATCAGACATTTAACTCTTACTGCATTAAACAAAAAACACAAAGCAAAGAATAATACTAATCAGAGAAAGTATTTTTGCTGTTATTCTATGAAACTTGTGATAAAAGACTGATACATGTAAACTGGCAATGTCTTAGTTATCATACTTGAACAAATAACATAATTTGGTATATATTCAACCATGGAAAATAAGCCACAGAAGATGAATCAATCTGCGGACCAGTGGAATAATCCCTTACTGAGGGCCCTCGGCCGTGGCTTATTGGTAAGCGAGTGCACTTACTAATTCTTCTTCAATGTACTGTTCACAGGATCAAGTCTGTCTGTCAACCCTCAGGTATATGAGTGAGTCACACAATGTGGCTCCACTTTCACAGGCATGGTTTTTATGAGGTTTCCTCTCAGTTTTCCACCAAAATTAGGCAAGGAAGTGGACAATCCGTCATCATAGGAGTGAAATATCCTTGAGTACGATGTTAAACCCCAATCAAACAAACAAACAAATAAATCTCTGGCTGAGTATTACTATACATGTATGCTCCCTCTGGCTGTTCTTTACTTTATTTTTTTTATCATTTGTGAATTTATGTCGATACATACAACTGTATAAAATTCCCACTACAGTTAGAAAATATCATACTTAAATTGTCACCCTTAATTGTTTTATTTGTGTCTTCACATGTTCTTTTGACCCTGTTGTCATTTTTCTTATCTGACTACCATAGTTGACATACTTTGACCTTATTTCTCAGTCTACACAGCTGGAGTTCAGCTGTAATGGACATATCCATGTAATTTGTTTATATTTTATTTTGAATACCACCCAACTGTTGGTTTATCTGTTTGTTTGTCTAGAGTTTCTTTCTTATATGTTCATGTAGTTTGAATGCCCATATCATTTGAATATATTATTTACAGTACATCTATTAGCCCTGATAAAGTGGCATATTTTAATGTGTTTTTGATTCCCTTGTCATATGAGTCTTTTTAGATTATTTAAAGCTTATCTGATTGTGTAGGCTTTTTACATTCATATTTTAAGTTTTGAGGCCACTATACAAACATAGATCCCTGTGGCTAGAAGTAAAAAGTTAATCTCTGACAGCTTGAGGAAGAGTTGCACCACTCCTAAATTGTTTTGTCAACATTGATATGACTATAAGCTAAATGAAGTTCGTGTGAATTAGAGTGGGACTTGATTTCACCATACAGTGATTTTATAGTATATAATTTGTTTGCATTAATAAGAGACTGGCTTGGGAATAAATTGAGATCTTTTCTATGAAATTAAAATTAAAGTTATCGTAAGGAAAACAGACGATCCATTGCCGTAGATTAAAGTTATTGTGTGCTGTTGAGCTGGATTTTAATGTAATTGTCAGGCATAGACTGAACACTGTTGGATCCTGGATGTATTGTAATGATACATGTAGCTGTTTCCGAGCTGTATCAAAGTCAGCCATGTGGACAGATCTATGCTTGTGAGGTTTCTAGGAGTTCTGTTATAGCTCAGGCTGGTGGACAGTTTATTCTGTAAAATACAGTTACTGTGAGCTGATATGTATACTCCAAGCTGGGGTAAGTGTCCAGACAAGGTGTCACGGTTACACTGTGATCATACTACAGGGGCTAGTTGAGACTTTAATATCATTTGTGTTCAAACTAAATTCATGCTGGGAGTCCTGTCCTTCACTCTGACACTGGCTGGGTTTTTTTTGTATAGAAAGTCCATATTTTTTGTCCAGAGTATATTGTATTGGTGTGGATACCAAGGGAACAACTTACAAGAGAGAATGAAAATGAAGACACCGTGTCCACTTATAATGTACACACTGACATTAGTTTAATGCTTTTTTGAACTGTAAATGTATTCTGCAGATTTTGGCTGTTAGATTTTACACAGTCACTGTAGCCTAAAGTCAAGTGTCCTGTCCATTCTCAATCATAGATTCTAAAGCATCAATGGCTGATTGGTTTATCTTATGATTTCTGTTGTTTACAGTTTTCTAATTTAAAGTAGCAATTTGTGAAGATACGTTTACTTTCCTGTTATTAGGTTGTTTACCTGATCTGCACTGTTGTTGATACATGTACCTGTGTTTAAGTGTCTTATTTTGCTCGGTGATGTGTTATACTCAGCCATGCCTGACATTCTCTCTTTATCTCTGACTGACTAACTTAGATACTCTACCTGGACATGTCCTCCGGCTCTTCTAGTCCAGATTTACAGCCAACGTCAGGTAGACACACTCTTCTGCTCTATTAGCTCATCAAGTCAGACAAGAAAATGTCCCAATGATAGCCTGTGAAACTCCGGGGATATTTGTGTACATAAACATGTAGACCGATCATATTGTTAGACAGCTCTCAGAGCACAGTGCTCTACGTAGATCCATCAGTGTTACATGGTGTTGTGTGACGGTGGATTGTGTGATTTGTAAGGTTAGAAAGTGTTCAGTAATTTGTGCAAAAACTGACAGAATGTGCTTGGAATGATCTGTTCCGGATCTGAGGAATTACTGGAAACTATAATTGCACTTTGTGGAGTTATCATTTTTATAATTTCATCAGTGTTTTGTGTCAACATTATTGAATTACTTCAACGTAAAGGAGACTTCCGATGGCCTAAGCAGACATTGGCAAACCGTTTAACGAATAATCTAGATTGTATGCTGATCATACACAAAGACTTCATTTAGTTTATAAAGTACAAATAAATTCACTTTTATTACCGTACTTAAACTTTCAACTGCTTAACCTTGTGCAGGTATATTTAACTGAACAGGATTTTAAGTGGATTATATTTTAACACCTGTTGACTTTTGTTTTTGAGTGGAATAGTGTGAGTTGAGCACTATAAGTACTTACCTGTAGTACAGGTTCTGGTTCTGTCGTTATGGTATTGTCAGCAACTAATAATATCACTCTATAGACGCCCTGGTACATTTACACCTATAATTTATACTTCTGAATTGGGGTTATTGCAATTTGATGTTTTCCTTCAAAAAGTATTATCAACTTTAAACTTTCATCAGGCATGTCACTCAAAATAGAGAAACTACAATCAGTGCATGACTTATTTTGAGTTTTTTAAACAAAATCCTTCTTCAAACCAGATTGTTCCGGTTAAAAGAGGTTTTTTCCAACCTGGGTAGCTACTAGATTTTCTGAACACAAAGTACTCTGGTCAAGGTTTACTGGTCATTTGTTATCTTTTTATGTAAACAGGTCATTTGTTATCTTTTTATGTAAACATGTGTCCTAAAGTACAGGTAGTTGTTGTAAGTTCTCTAATTAATGCTGTATAAATTAATGAATTATTTGAGAAATGTGTGGTCGGTCATTTGATAATTTATAAAGTTATCGTGTTTCATGATGATGGTTATGTATGCTTACTTGAATATTTAAAAAGAGTTGCTGCTGACACATTTCAATAGTTCTGTGCATGTTTCTATTGAGATTTGTTAGATTATCAACTTGATATTGTTTGGGTCAATGTTCCCCTGCTGCTCACTCTCTTACAATTGTAGTCAGTCAGGGTTGAAGAATTTTAATAATTAGCAGTCTTTATGTGGTCAGAAGTCCCGTGGTTCTGATCGATCATCTATGTTATAGAATATTTATAAGTTGTTGATTCTAGACTGGGACACATGTGCTATCACACTTAACAGGACTGCGGAGCATGCTGGTGTCATTGAGAATTACTACTACATGTACAAGATTTGCTCTTATGTTGATTATATGCTAAGTGAAGAGCTCCAATAAATGCTTCTAGCCTTACCATTTACTCGATCACGGTTACCTGGCTTAATTGTTAAATTGTTCCGTGAGGATCTTGTATGAGTTTCTACAAGTTTCATTCCATCAGGATAGTGGATTTACAAGAGATACAGGTACATGTTTTGTTGATTACTATCAGCAACACGATCACAGAATTACAATTCTTATTTATGACACAGGCCTCGCACATTTCATGATCATATAACATTTATTAACATAGTTTTGAAGTTCAGTACATGTTTTTAAGTCTACAGGTGTGATTCTGAAGTTTGTGTTTATAGCCTGCTTAACACCTGCCAAGTTAGACCAGCTAAGCTCTAGCTGATAATTACTGTCTCACAAATTGTTTCGCTTATCACCATCACTGTGTTTACGTATTTAACGTAATTGTTTGTATTCACAATGATACATCTATCCAGTGACTACAAGTTCACCCAGAGTGTGACATAAGTAGAGCGGCTCATATCAGAAACATCTCCCTGACTGCACATGTTCATACGGTTGTAATTTAGATGTCAAGGATGTAATTTTGTTACCACTGTGAAACTTATATCATGTGTCAACCATCAGAACTGGTTTTTGACTTACGGCTTGTATGGTAGAAAAAAACTGGAAAAGAAAATTGTGTTTGGTTCAGCTTATTACTAAGTCTTCTCTAGAAGCCAGACTGAAGTCAAATATTATTTGAGGGCTTGTGAAAAAGTATTTAAAGATTGACTGTTTATTAAAAGTCAAGTTTTTAAAGCGCAGTTCATGTAGAGTCTAGACTGTACAGTGTTCAAGGAGGAGTGCTTGAGTTGTGCATGGACATTATCTTTGGTGGTCAAGTTTGTTTAGCCACTGGGCTCAAGAACCTATTATAAAGTTGTTTGACCTACTGGACTGGATTCATTGGCAACTGAAATTCTAACAGGACTTACATGTAAGCAGTGGGTTAATTTAACAAGCTAACTTTGCAATCATTTTGTAATCGGTTAAAATGAGACCGTGCAGCAGAGACGGGCGTGGCAGTGACAGTGCTTCTCCAGGGCCCCTGTCTCCCTCCACTCCAGGATCATCACAAGGATCAGCACTTTCCCCAGCTGTCTTTGCTGTTCAGCAGTATTACCTATACCCAAGCTATCAACAATATTCATGTAATGTCAATCCACACATTAATGCCATGTCCAATTGGAATCGGTAAGTTTCAAATTTGTTTATTAACAAACTCCCCAAATATTAAGGTCTTTCAAGCCATGTAAATAATCAAATATCTTCTACAACAAGAAATATTCCCTGTGACTTTAATAGGGCTCTTGTTTGTTGAGTGTGTCATTCAGCACTGTTACTCTGTAGGAAGATTAATTTTCCAACGAAGAAGAAAACTGCATTACTGTAGGAATGCATAAAGCATTACTGAGCGTAAAATAGCAATCAGTAAATTTTTGTGGTCTTACAAAGCATTCATTGTGCCACTTAAACTGATGTAGATTGAGTGGTGAGGTGATCGAAAGTTACAATTTGCATTTGTCTTGTCACTTTGAGATATTTGCCCCTGGGCTTTAAATTCTCTTTGCTTTAAGAGTCCATGGTATCATTTGACCCATTCCCTAACTTCAAATAGAAGGGGCTTTTTGGCGCTCTCAAAACAACAAATATTGCAAAATGAATTTTTTTCAAAAAATTTCATGCCAGTCAATTTTCCTAGCAAATATTGCCGTTATAAGATACACGGATCATGCCAACTATATATATTTTTTATTGTATCGAAATTAAATTTTAACTCCACCATATACATATATAAAAGTGCCTGTAACCCAAAGGTCCCGCGTTCGAATCCCACTGCAGGCAAGCAAATTTTTCTCTTTTCATTTATAATTCAAAATATAAAAGTAGCTTACATGGCTAAGAGGTTGAAGTTATTTTGTTGCTAATATTGCAGCTCCAAAAGTAGATAACTACATGTATATCATACTATGCAGTATCTTTGATATCACAGACATACATAAACTTGAACAATAATACATGTAAGCTATTGAATTCATTTCCACTTAACCCTTTACTAGAACAAAGCCATATTTGAACAAAGTTATTGAATAGTATTAACCAATATTCTTCCACAGGCATCTAACAGTCTTATATTAACCACCATTTAAATATTAAAAACAGTCAGTTGTAATGCAGGTGAATATATGTCAAAATGGCTCAAACCCAAACGTCCCAAACGGATAGGAGTCAAAACAGCCCCACTTTTAAGTCAAAATGGCACCACCTTACATATCAGCAGCTACATGTAATACATTCTGGTCACAAGCAGTACAAGGAATATTGTTTTCACAGACCTAGTTAATAAGAGGTTCATAATAAACTTATCATAGTTTCATATCCTATATATGTTTTCAGAACTTTTTCAACTTCCAAAACTCATGGATGTGATATAACCTGTATATAACAAATATATTAAAAGTGTTCATGGTAATCAATAAACCTGTAAGTTCATTGATCGTCATACCAAGCTTTCCTGGCTGATAAAGCCACTCACAGAGAAAACATTTGGATAATAAAACACACAGCTTCTGTTTTTACTTCAGTTTCTTTAGAATGCATTAATGTTTTCAACTTTCATTTATTTTACATAATTTAATTTTCATTGATATATTTATTATTGTTACGTCATACCTACAAAATGGTTTTGAAATGTAAATTAATTTATCATTAATTACCTGATGTAACACAGCATTGAACATTTGGGGACAACTAGAAGTTATTTCATACAAGTATGTAAGGTGGAGCCGTTTGGCTATTAAAGAGTAGGGCTGTTTTGCCTGCTATCAGTTTGAGCCCTTTTGGTTTGGGGCCTTTTTGACTGGATCCCGTGCAGGTTTAATCATGATACGGTTTACATGTATGTAATCACTTTATCAATGTATGATCACTGACATTAATCTTCTATGTCAGCATCATTTATAGGCTAGGATTTGTCCCATACATGTTCATACTCATACCTGTTACACAACTATATCACTAGCTGCTCTATGTGCATGCTATCTAATGTACATGTGCAATCAGGAGTATATTGAGAGCTATCGAACTAAACCGTGAAATACCCCCAGGCAATGACAGTAAACACATAACCTTGACAAAGTTATTATTGTATCTGACGTCTGGCAACAAGCATAAATCATAGGCTTTGAAAATGTTTTTATTATTGAGAAATAATAGTGTAATACCTGGGATATATAACATTATATATCACAGGTAATACTGAGTAATGCGTGTAAGTATTTGTTATTCTGATAATATTACAATTGACTTTAATAAATACTGTTCACATTCACTAAGACCGTTTCTATTTGTCAACGGTATCCAATGTCAGGGCAAAAGTATCAGTATTTATTAATTTAAAATATAATTTTTAATATTTAAGCTGATATGTACATGTATATACACATATACATGTATCATGATTATGTTTGGTTGTCTTATATAGCTACATGTAACCAAAATTGCATCATATTTAGATTTGTTATGGGCCTTATGGCCACTTGAAGTGGCAAATGTACTGACGTAATTAGATCATTCCTTAGATTGTTTACATGTAAAACCATGTGAGAGAATTCTCACCTATTGAAATGGTGTTAACCGTGTAAGCCTATCGCTTTTAAAACGTACATAGGACAAGAAGACAATATGGTAAATGTTCAATGTGATTTTATTGAATTATGTTCGTTAAATCAGCTGTGAATCGTTCCTTACTCTCAGAGTGTGGGATTCTTAAAAAAAATATAAAAAAAATAACATGGCCTAATTCTCAGCTGTGTCCTGGACATAAGTGCAAGGCTTAATATGAGTGAAATAACTTTAGCAACTAGCCCAGTAAACAATCTCAATCAATTCAAATGACAGCTCGGTGACACAAGTCCCATAACATACATGTTGCTCTATAATAAGCTAGAGGGCAACATGAAGCCAATCCGCTTTATGATGTAATTGTATTGGGCCCTGTTTTGTCTTTGTTTGTTGAGTTTGGTTTTCTTCAGCCATTGGGCTGACATGCCTTCCTGTAACCTAAAGAACAGGGTTATTCCCCAATCAAGCAAACCAACAAATTATAAAAATAACAAGACTCATTTATTAACTCGCTTAAATAGTTATAGGTGAGCTTGACAAGATAGAGTATAATCTGTCCTAATACATGTAACATAGTTGACTACATAAGCAATTGATTAGCTGATGTTGGCACTTTGTCAATGACGAGATACAGTATTGAGTATAATATGTCCCAATACATGTCATGTACTGTACATACATTTAGTTGGGTATATAGGTAATCAGTAGACATAAGACCTACAACATGTATTTACTTTGATAACAACCTGGATTTGTTTATCATTGAGCTAATTGACAAGTTGTTTTTACATATTTGACTTTGACCTTCCTGCCCTATCTGTTAACACCTAAAATATCTATATGTAACTTATCACCGCCATTGTTGGAAATAGCAACGCATAATACTACAGAGTATGTATACATGTAGCTGGACTGATAAAAATCAAGTACACTTTACCCATTTATTTAACCATCGATTCAGAGTTGTTTTAAAATAATAAAATGTGCCTCTCAGTTAACAAATGTTTTTTTTGAGCTCTCAACCTACATGTATGATGTACATGTACATGTAGGCAAGATGTGAACAATATTGGCTCAACCATTCTCACAGATCCTACATTATGCTGTACCAGGCCTGTCCTGTAATCTTTTCCAGCAAAACCTGATTATCATTCCCCCAAAATCTTGTGATATAACCTAGCATTTGCATTTGCTGCTGCTTTGCTGATTTTTTAAATACATAAATGGGCATTTATGAAAAATAATGCAAACGTGCTTTATGATTTGAACTTCATTGATGATCGGATTGACAAAATTTGTCCAAATCATCAGCAAAATGCAAATTCAGACAAACACTGCAGACAATTTGGTAAACCTTTTAATCGGTCCTCCTAAAATAAGTTTGCATGACCATGAGAAGACCCCTTTTGGTGTGTTCTCCCCAACAGCACAGGACTGCTATACCTATAATATTCATTTAAAAAGTTTTCCTCTTTATTATGAATGGTTGGACAGCTTGGAATTCATCAAATTACAAGTGAATGTACATATGCCTACATGTGTATCCGCTGCTGTTGCACACTGTCAGCAATAATTATTTTTCACTTGTTTAAAAACACTTTTATCATTTCTGCAGAGTGATTTATATGTTATACATGTATATCAAAAGAAAACGAGGACCATTTACAGATATTAGCTTAGTCCATACCTACATGCGCTTGTACTTAAGAAAGGTTAATGAGGACACACTCCCTTAAAAAGCAGGTGTCCGATTAAGTCCTCAAAGTCAGGAATTCACATGAACAAAACACCAGGATATAGATACTTGTATGTTCAGGTCCCTGGTCTATGTTATGAATGTGTATAAAGGTTGTGTGAACCATAAGCTACCATGTTTTGTTACAATTTTTGCAATGTTTTGTTTTTTAGTAGACAAGCATCGTCAGTCAGGGTTAAATACATATTGATTGTGCAGAACTTCTAATTTCATAAGGTTAACATGTTTAACCGTTCATGGGAATTGAAAAAATAAAATAAATCCATGTTATGCAGCCATCTACACATACTGATCAACATTTAAAACTGTCCATGTAATTTGCTGCTTTATCTAATACTAACAATATAGTAATGCCACCCCAAAAATTGAAAGTAGATATATGTGGTGGTGTTTTTGATATTGCTCTACCCTGATTGGTGCTCCTTGAAGGGGCAATACACAGTTGACTTGCTTTGATATCTTTGATTGTTAATTTGCGCAGTTGGTCATGGAAGGTTGTGATGGAACTTTCTGTTACCCAGGTGCTCTCAGAGTTAAAGAGCAAAATGAAGGCGGTCAGTTTTCAATGCCCTTCAATTGTTCTATTTTTGTCTTTGTTGGTCACCAGTGTTGATGATGTGAGTGAAATTACCTTAAGTATGGTGTTAAGCCCCAATCAAACAAAAAGCACAGTTGTCCTTATGACACCTTGGGACATCAGTAATAATCTATTGGTTTCCCGGAACCATAGGTAAAAAACGTCAGCATTTTTTTTTTTAATTGTGATTTTGGGGAAAATGGTTACCGGTACATACTTTTAATGAAATAGAAAAGGGACAACCTCCTCACCAAAACGGAATGGGATTTTGTTGTTTTATTATTGATTACACTACCCTTGAAGTAAAGTAGCAAAGCCTAAAATAACAACTTTTATCCCCAGATATAATGATCTATAAATGACAGAATTTCAAACAAAAGTGGCTTTTATGTTATAAGTTAAAAAAAAAAAAGAATAAATAAAAAAATTATCCCTACCTATCTGCCTTATTTTTTCATGTGAATGGTCGTTCAGGTTACATGGAGGTTATGCAAACGGAAATCCGTGCGAATGGTCACCCTTCACTATGTACTACACAAGCTGTAAGCTAGCTACAAAAGGATTCTCATACGCGGTCAGAAAGATTTGTTATGTTAGACTGACCATAATCTTAATTATGAACCATTTTTTGTTTCACTTATGATGCAAATTTGAGGGAAAAAACCCAACTGTTTTACTTACTAAATGGGAAACCGAGATCGATAAACAGCGTGAAATAGAATACCTAGGGCTGTGACCTGGTTGGCTGGCTCCAACTCTACAGCCAATCAAAAGCTCTGTTAATCTATATTGTCTTCTTCAGCTCTATTTCAGCTCATGTTGTTGAAATCGTTGACACTTCACAGTAAATGAAACCCAACTGGCTTAATTTGGATAACTTTGTAAAAAGTTTACATTAACTGCATAACATGGGCCTTGAATTTCCCTGATAATGACCGGATTATTAAACCACATGCTGCTGCTACAACAACAACACTATATTTTGACAGTCGCCTCTTGTTTAGCCAACCCACAGAGCATTCACAGGTTGGTCTACTGGTATTAATAAAGACTTTTTTGTGAATGATATTTGATTAAAATCTGTAAACAAGGATTGGTGCCAGTTATAACCATTTACGTGGTATATCGTGGTACATTATATCGTAAATACACTGTATAGTTACATAACCTATACACGAGAACTACCAATCGCGCAAATTCTAGGTTACATGGGTTTAAATTCACGCGAACGGTAGATCGGTTACACAAAACTTTGAAAAAAATAAGACCTGTACCTACCTACCTGCCCACTTTTTTATATTCATGTTACGGGAAACTAATATATTATTATGGATGGCCTTGCTTGGAATATTTTAATGGAGCAACAAGAATGTATCTTGTTGCTATTGGCTACATGTTTACTTGGAGAATGGTACATGTACACTATTCTCACCCCCTTAGACTTCTTATCAAATGTAGGCAATAATACTCAGAGATGATTTCTTTGCTCCTTTATCTCCCATTAATAAACTTGCTGTTGAAACTATACTGTAATACCAACTTCTGTAAATGAATATGTAGACTAGATAGTAAAAGAAGTTTTTGTGTCTTTGAAACTCCCATGCAGTTGAGTAGTTTATTAAAAGTGACATTTTTTCATAGTCTTATGACTGCTTTCCAAACCCAAGGAGGGATCAATTTCCTACAAATACATGTAATATCCGTGTCCCTGCCCCAAGTCTTTCCACCCTGTGAATTTGTTGCCTTATAAACAAGGGTGTCTAGAAGGAATGTTTACCCTTTGCTGTTTGGAGTTCGACACCTTTTATAGACAATGAAGATCATTTATATTAATTAATTGACATTAATAAGGGTGTACAATATTTTGAACATTTTGTTTTTTTCTTGACTCAAACTGACTAGAAATAGTTATTGGTTTTAATCATACTGCACACCAGAAGCAATTTTTCATATTTATTTATAAGTTCTGAAAATGCATAAAATTGAAAACAACAACAACACTTGTGTTATTTTTCTGTGGACTTTGTAGTTTAAGCTTTGAAATGCTCAACATTTAAAAAGAACAAAAACAATAGTGTTAATGATTTATATTTAGGCTTTGTAGTTGAAGTTTTGTAAATGCTAAACATTGAAAAGAACAACAATTTAACAACAAGTGTTATTTATTTATGGGCTTAAATTATAGTTAAAGGTTTGAAAATACAAAACATCAAATAATGATACAACAATACTGTTACGCACATGTTTATGTACTGATGTATGTGTTGCATGTAATTTATCTTGATACATGTATGTTCAATTAAGGAGGCAAACATGTTTACGTCTGTGACAATCCTTATACGTAACATGCTGATGAACACGTGGCAATGTTTTATTTTCAGGAGATTGTGTTGTGGTTAGGAACTTAGGACTAATTGAATGTACACCACATCCTGGTACTCGAATTCTGTAAATTTGAAACTAGGAAAAACAGAAATATTTCAAATAGTTATGGCTATCTGTGTATCCGTATCTTAGCAACCAATGATGCTCAAACCATCATCAAATGTTTGGGGTATTGTTTAAAATTCCTATAACTTGTTAAACTATGTGCCCTTATATGGTCCCACTGCCTCCTCACCATTGCACCTTACAATGTACCTAACATATATAATAGAATGAAAATAAGACAGTGAGTGATGTACCCATTAACGCAGATATGTAGATGTATTATAATTTATTGTGATTGTTTTTTTGTGCATTTGGTTGAAGCCATCAACAATTTGGTTTTGTTACATAAGTTGTGTACTTAAATGAAAGATATTCATCTATTTAAAACTAAAAAAAAAGGATTGCAGACAATTCTAGAATGTAGATGAATTCTTGTAAGCTGAATCAGGAGCAGAGCTATGTAATAGAGACAAAACATTGTCTGTGACATGTCAACTCTCATTAATCCTGATCTCTCCTCAGAATGACTCAGGTACCTGTCTTAAACCCAGTCTCATCATTCAAATAGGCTACATATAATAGATCACTTAATATTCCTATTGGAGAAAAATTTAAACACAGCATACATGTAGGTCATGATGTTTGAAGTATGCGATATATTTAAACTTACTGCGTGTATGAATTTAGATTTCATATGTTACGGCATAACATAAATAAACTAGAATAAATAATTACGATAAATCATTATATGTTTAATTTTTAACCTCTCACCAGTCACCACAACAGTTTTTTAACTTACATGTACATGAAAAAATGGGTTACAGTCTGTTATTTATGGTTATCAACATAATGCTTCTAATGAACTGAGGACTTCGAACATGGCTTAGTGGTAAGCATATCAGTCTGATAATCCTACTTCAATATACATGTACCATTCATGGGAATGAGTCAGTCTGTCGATCATCAGGTATTTGAGCCGTTGTGACTCCGGTAATTTAAGAGGTTATTCTCGGTTTCCCACTATATTTATTATTAAAGCAAGGAGCAGTGTGCAATTGACAATCTGTTTAAACATGTATAAAGTGAAATACCTTAGAGTATGAAGTTAATCTCCAATGAAACAAAGCTGTGGCTTTAATAGTGGTATGGTGTGACCTTACTAATCCCACTCCAAAAGTGGACAATCCATCATCATATAAGTGAAATACCTTTGAGTACGATGTTAAACCCCAATCAATCAAACAAACAAACAAATCTAACATGCACAAGACAGGAAAACTGTCAAAATTGAACACCCAATTATTTGAAATCTGAAGCAAAATGACTATTTTGGACACCATACTTTTGATTTCTGGCTAAGCCCCTGATGTGTACTCCTAGGACTTATCGTATACTCATGATGATCATGTACATGTAAAGTTACTATGTGATACATCCATGATTTAATGCATTGGCAAGTACCCCCATATTTTAACTTAACTGCCCTGTAATCTGTGTATATAATTTGATATACATGTAGATGTGTGAAATTTGTGTTTAAATGTCATGTGAAACAAGTGGCTGTATAACAGCAGGGTTAAAATACATGCAGATTCTCGTTGAGGATACATGTGTCTATAATAATTTCCATATGCGTAATAGACAATGCATATTTACATGTAAGTTAGAGAAATTATGCTGAAGTGAAGTCCACATGTCTGACATTCAGCATGTGTTAGTCATCCACTGCTACATGTAACATCTGTTATTATAATCCTAATTTCGACTGGCTCGATACTTGTTTATGTTCATACCTGGAGTGAACACTCCACAATATGGTATACATCAAGGTTAAAGAGAAACCAGAAAAAAATGTGAATATCTATGACAAACAGTGGCTTAGTGGTTAGTGTGTCTGCTTTAGTAATACTACTTCGATGTACCATTCAACCATCAGGTATATGAGTTACACGGTGTGGCTATAGCAATCCCTTGGGTGTTTTTTGATAAGCTTTCCTCTGCATTTCCCTCTGTTTGAGCAAGGAACAGTGTAAAATGAACAATCCATCATCGACTCATCATGTAAGTGAGCAGGACGTTGAACCTCAATCAAACATCACACCTGTGTTGTTTGTCCTTGTTTTCTTGTGTTTAATTCTTAGGGGGCTTTTTTTCTGTCCTTCATACAATACAATACATGTTTGATTGAAAACGTCTGAGAGCAGCAATGCTAGCTTTACTTAGCGCTTGAGGTAGTTAAATTTGCCAACAAAGCAAAACACTTCTCAAATAACAATTTTATGGTTGTCTTTTATGGATAAGAATATAATTTACTGTTGGAATGCATTGTCTTATTACCTAGAGCAATGATCAGTCATTCTTTGTCCCCCCTCCCCCCTTTTCTATTTGATACATGTATTTAAACCGGAGAAAGAAATATTTTTACATGTACATGTAGCTTCAACAAGGGAGACAACTCTTTTAAGCTGAGGTGCATTTATATATAATTATCTCCCTTGAATGTCAATCAATCTGCATGATGAACAAAGTATATTAATCTAAAAATACCTCCTCCAGACTACTGAGTGAGCTGTACATACATGTAAGTCAAGTATGTACATGTATGTAGTCTCTCTCTTGGAATGTCACATGGTTATCGTTTTCAAATTGGTCACATTCTGAATTTAAATAAATGTGAATGACATCAGGAGTATAGTATATTTTATAAAATGGTCTATTAACACTGTTTTGATTCATAAATTTCCCCAAGGAAGTGAATTATGTAAGATAGATAACATTAAAGCTACTGAAAATTTTGACGAGGTCATATTTTCGCAGATGGGAAATTATACATGTCAAGAGTAAAAACAATTGATGAAAAATTATGCATATATTTCACAGTTCAAAATAATAAGACAGTTTACATTCCTGTTTTATACTTTCATTTTTACCTTGTTTTAATAAATGACAATTTGTTGATGTTGTTAAATTCTCTGTTGATTTTATAAACATTTATGCTTAATACATAAATAATTTGGATCTGCAAGTAAAATACTGTAAATATGTGTCACATTTTTATTCATCCTTTTCAATTTAACCAGTGTTGACAGATGTGAATAAAGGTTGCTCCTGATGGGAAAATGTCAAATTTAATATTTGGTTTGTATTAAAGGTCTTTCAGGCCTAGTGTTTTATTTATTAAAATTTTTAGTCAATATAGTTATCAGTTCAAGTAGCACACACATACATGAACATTTGTTCCATTTTGTAACTGGGTAATTTCCACTTGCAGTGTTTCATTTAGTGTCAGAGTATACATGCATATGAGCTAGTCAAATGAGGTACATGTAACTCTTGTAATTGCACAGTGCTTTAGCTAGGTTTGCTTTTAGTTTTACTGCATATTCAAGTATGGTAGAGTAAGAAATGGGCAATACACCAGGGGCCAGTTGCTCAAAAGACCATTAGCCACTAACACCAGATTAAATTGCTAACACTGGGTCAGAGATACAGTACACCAAAGAATTAACCTCATGACTGTGTAGACAAATCGCTAATACCAGGTAAGAGATAGACCTACAACATGGCGTGATGTCATCTAATAGGGGATTAAATTCAATAACGCTTCGAGCAACCGAGTGGGTGGTTGGAGGGAATTTCCTGTTGCCCTAGTGCTTTCTGAGCTAAAGAGGAACAGGAAGCCGACATGTTTATGATGTCTTTGTATTGTCCTGTGAGTGTCCTGTATTTGTCCTGTGATGTTTTTGTTTGTTGCCAGGTGTGTCGGGGGTGGTTTCCTCCACCCATTGGGCTGACACGCTGTCGTGTCAGTGAAATAACCGTAAGTACGGCATTGAACCCCAATTAATCAAAACCGAGCCCTGGCTATGTAGAAAATGGAAAGATGCCGTTTGATCTGACTGTTTTTCTCAGTGGTTAGCCTATTGAATAGTGACCCTTCATAAATGTACACCAGAGGTTCCGGTTTACCATTGAACCTCAGGTACATGCACATGTATGTTTATCTAGGGAGAATTATGGGTAACTGTGGCAATCACAGACGTGGTTTTGTTTCACTCTGAAAAATGAGTACTGACATGTAAATTGATTGCTTTCCAGTGAACTGGAGTTGGGATGGTCTCCCCTGAACTTTTTTTTGGTTTTATACATTATTACAAGACACTTACATCTAGACTGATTTTTTGTAAAACTTCAAATAAATAACTATAAAAGTTTGGCAATTTCTCAATGGTTTCCACCTAATCTGTCAGCGTTCCCCTTTTCCTTGTGGTTTGAAAGCAGTACTTAAGTCCTAGTACTACAGTGAATCAAAAATTCTTATTATTATACTAGTTTTATGCCCGTTACAGGGAAGTAACTCTTACATACATTTTTATAGAGTTATCTTTGCCTTAAGTAATTCACAGTATCAGTACATGGCTATCAGTGTGTTTAATATTATTAAAAAACTGTAGTAATATAGCCAGAAATCGAGAAAAGTGTCCATCATGTTCAGTCAGTTTTTGACAACTTTTTTATATTTAAAAAAAAAAATTGTGACACTTGAACTATTTCTTTTCACAATACACACTTGTAATCATTGTAAATTGCAAACATTGAGTGTCACCCTCATGCCTGTGGCCCACATCCTGGGGGTTAAGTCCTATAACAACCTTATATTTGATGCACTCTCACATATATAAGATTCCTACATATGATCTGTTTATTTGGTGTCATATTATGAAAATGAAAAAAATGATTTGTATATTATTTTCTAAAAAGGGGGAACAACTCTGTGCGCCAATCTATATCTCAGACTACATGGTTAAACCGTTACATTGCAACACATTAACAAAGCGATGGCTGTTTTTCAATGTAGAAAAAGATGATAAAAAATTTGATTTTTGCAGAACTAGGGTAATGCAATTATATTTTTTTTGGTTGGAATACTATCCTGTAATTAGCACAATTGGCTGTCATAAGCCCATCCAAGGCAAGGATTGGTAGAAGTACATGTACCTTTTACAAAAAATTTAATTTTTAAATTTACCAAAATAGAATAAAAAAGTGATTACCGTATATACCCATGTACAGGACGCATTCATGTATAAGACGCACCCCCTTATCAAAGCCTTAAACGTTGAAAAAA
>JAQQZZ010081360.1:9111-19281 GCA_030265115.1 Mopalia vespertina
CTCTAAGAGTAGTGAGATTATAATAGACCTATAATGATTGCCCACAGTTGTTTTAACTCTAAGAGTAGTGAGATTATCATAGACCTATAATGATTGCCCACAGTTGTTTTCCGCTGGTAGTAAAGCAAATCCGGTGGTATGAAAATAATTCTATAGCTGATAATATTGTTGAAATAATTAGCTTTTTTGTTTCACTTAGAGAAATTATTCAAAAGTGGGTGCCTAGATGTGTTCGTTTTGAAAGGTTGAACCTTGAACTGGGTATAGCGATATAGAATTGTCTCATTCATTTTGATAAATACACTTAGGATCGTAATGTAGCCGAAGCTGGGATGTCGGCCATCGATAACCTGGCCACCTTATTCCTGGACAAGATTGATAACAACGGGTCTGCAAATGTGTCATCAAGTAAAGTTAGCGTCAGTGTTAAGAAGATACAGGCAAATTCCTCAGGTAATTAAAAAACAAATTACTGAAGCTATTTTTGTTAGTTTTCTGTATGTGTGTTTTACTGAGATACTATGAAGTCTTTACTTTGTATTAACACAGCGTGGAACAGGATCACCAAACAACACACAATTGATACAGATAGATCATAAAAATGCACACAGTTGATGGAGATAAGCCATCAAACAACACTCAGATGATACAGGTTGGTTTGTTTGATTTGGGGTTTAACGCCATACTTAATGCTATTTCACTCACGTTTATTCAGATAAACCATCAAACAGTACACAGTTGATACAGATAAACCATTAAACAGCACACAGTTGATACAGATTGACCATCAAACTGCACACAGTTTATTCATCTAAACCACCAAACAGTAAACAGCTGATACAGATAACCCATCAAACAGTACACAGTTGATACAGACTAACCATCAAACAGCACACAGTTGATACAGATAACCCACCAAACAGCACACAGGTGATACAGATAAACCATTAAACAGCACACAGTTGATACAGATTGACCATCAAACAGCACACAGTTGATACAGATTAACAACCAAACAGCACACAGTTGATACAGATAACCCATCAAACAGTACACAGTTGATATAGATAACCCATCAAACAGCACACAGTTGATACAGATAAACCACCAAACAGCACACAGTTGATACAGATTAACAACCAAACAGTACACAGTTGATACAGATAAACCACCAAACAGCGCACAATTGATACAGATAAACCATCACACAGCGCACAGTTGATTCAGATAAACCACCAAACAGCACACAATTGATTCAGATAAACCACCAAACAGTACACAGTTGATACAGATAAACCATCCAACAGCACACAGTTGATACAGATTAACCACCAAACAGCATACAGTTGATACAGATAAACCATCAAACAGCATACAGTTGATACAGTTAAACCAGTAAACAGCATACAGTAGATACAGATTGGCCATCAAACAGCACGCAATTGACACATTTTTCGTTGTTTTCAGAAATAATTTTGTTTTACTTGTTAAAGAAAAAAGCAGATATTGTCTTAGTTCGATCTTGTTCACATTGCTTTCAGAAAATGCTACTATGTCTTCGGGATCTGGCACCTACGTTATACCAATGTCTCTATTGCCTTCCACTGGCTCCAATGTATCGCTTGGAACAAAGGTATGGCTCATACTGAGGATTTTTATACTAACTTGGACTTAAAATATTGGTATTATTTAATTTACCTATATTCATTGGGCACTAATGTTTTGATAGCTTATCGATCTTGATCTAACACGCATCCTGAGGTACGGGCGGGAGACCGTTATTTCAAACACATTCAGACTGGTTTTACTGCAATAGAGAGTCATTCATTTACCAACAGAGCGAAACACTGGGTATAGTACGGTTGTGTTTGTAAGGCTATTAATAAATCACCGCCAATTAGGTGAAATACCCTTCATCACAATGAATGAATGAACGAACGAACGAACGAACGAACGAACGAACGAACTACGAACGAACGATCAATCAATCAATCAATCAATCAATCAATGAATCTATTATTTAAAGAACACACGTTTTAGGGTTAAGTATTGGCTTGGTTAAGTTTAAACCAATCTAGTGGTGAAATATAATGCCTGTAAAATAGAATGAGAAATACTGAGTATTGTAATACATAATTGTAGGTGGTAAACAGTGCTGTCAATCAGTTTACCTTCGGGGTCGGATCAGCGGATATTACTGGTGGAGTTACGTCCCTTTCTTTAACGGATGAATCGGGTGTAGATTTGGTGGTAAGAGATACGGATGAACCGTTCGAAATACAGCTTCCAGGTAATTCACAGTAAAACACAGTGCACATAGTCGTTTCTGGATCCCATGATTGTAATAAATACGTTAAATAGAATAGAATAAAAACAGTTGATGTAGATCTTAGGAACTGTTGTATTCGGTCAATTAATCACTCAGGCATTTTACCGCCGTCCATGGAATTTAAACCAGAATGTTTAAGCAGACAGCAAAAATTATAGGCCTACTCATTATTCAGACCACTGAATTTTTAAGTTTGATTGAGACAATATTCTGTTCTCTTTAGGCCTAGCTAGAAACGTCGGTTGTCTCGGAAAGTTTAAATATTTACACGACAACCTGCATGTCTGCATCAGCTCATTTACTGAACATTAGAAAATGATACACAAAGAGGCAGTATCATCATGTGTTTGTTTCTGAAGTCGGTTGTTCAAAAGTGAATTCACTTTGAACTGTTGTTGTAGTCCCCTACGTTGAGTATCTCTGTGACGTTACGACATAAAGCTTGGCTTATATTTTTTAACCACACCCACCAAATCCCTTCCGATGCGTAATTTTTACCAAATTGGGACATACATGAACTGAATCTCTGAATTTCCCATTTGATTAAAACCGTCTTACCTCCATGACATTGAGTATAGACCGCTTGGTCATAAACCAGGGCCATGTTGTGTAGTGATAGGCCAATGTAGGTAAGTTACCGGCAATTGTGCGTTCGTCGTCCGGTAAATTGCAACTGTGTAAATGCACTAGGACTATACAATGAAGTCATACAGTTGCAGATCAAGGCAATTCTTTTTTAAAGTTACTAACAAATTTATTTATTTTTAAATCACAAATTGATTCCATTTGATTTTGACCCATATTACACATTTGTTGGCAACTGGCTTTTCCGTAACTGTGGCGAAGAGTAGAGCTCCGCCACGTGACTTTCTCGGAATAATATTATGGCGCGGGTCACTCCCAAAGTGGGTTAAAAAGCTCGATGGGACTTTATGGTTACAAAATGTGAATTTCCCTTTCAGTTGAATCGAAATCCATCCCTGAGATAACCTACCACACTGTTACATATAGTAAGGGTGATGTAGCGATTAACTATCATGCTATTCCCATATCAACAAATGATACTTCTCTACATATCGAACTACAGACCACCGATGAGTTCGACAAGTTTTCCGTGTTTGTTTCATACATGGGGTTTCCAAACGAGACGCATAATGACTACTATGACGTCATTCCAAGGGATCCGATGAAGGCCAAGTCCAATCTGACCAAACCGTGCGAGAGGGAAGATTTACTCCTACACACCATCTACCCGCCACGATCTTTAACGAGCAGGAATGGAACTTACCGAGTTGGAGTTCAACTCATGAGTAAGTTTGGCTATTAATTTACCATATGACAAGTTTGCAAAAACCTATTTCGAAAAGAAAGAAGAAAACTACAAACCAGTCAAGTCCATAGGCCTATATCTTTTGGAAATTATTTTTCCTATTCAATGTTTTAGGTGCTCAGATTGAAGTGAGTACTAAACCCACAAATCACACTTATGGAATCCGGGTGTTCTCTAGCGGCTGTAGGTTTTGGAACGTGACCACTGAGGCTTGGGAAACCAACGGATGTGAGGTAAGGCTTCACACCGAAACTATGTGTGATTTACATTTATATCGATTGTTTTCAGGTGAGCTTTTAATTACGAGTTTGAATTGTGTATGAATCTTTTCTAGTGGATTGATAGAAATTGTTAAAAACTCACTTTATGCTTAGGCCTACATTAGATATATACCTATCGTGATTGAACTTATGATAGAGGCATTAAAAGAAAAGATAAAGTCTGGAATGGAAACTTCGAATATGAGCTTATCTTAATCTTACTTCTGAGCAGTATTTTATTTGTATGGCATCCTACCTAACATTAAATTAATTCAAGTAAAATAATATCCACGAAGTTACTGAAATACTGACTCCTGTGGTGGACCGTTACTTCACCGTCATTTTCTTCAAAACACGCATTGGCATGGTGGCAGTTATTGTGAATATACAGGGCGACTGGTCATCTTATGTCTTGTACCAGACCACAAATGTTCATTTTATCGCTGGAATGGTTTGAGTTGAAGAAAGGCGGCCTTCACCTCATATATTTGTTAAGTTAATCTGCTACACATGGATCCTGTGAGGCTGAAATGCGGCGGGCTTTTCATAGGCTCAAACAGCATAGCTATGCTTACTTACATTATTAATTCAATCAGCGATGCTTTCTGTTGCTCTAGGTTGGTCAGTGCACGAATTATTACGCTACCCAGTGTCTCTGTAACCACTTGACGTCTTTTGGTGGAAACTTTGCCGTTCCTCCAAACACTATCGACTTCAACACGGTGTTTAGTAAATTCGCTAAGCTTCACGAGAACGCTGCCGTTTTTGCCACCGTGATCAGCATATTGATCCTGTATATATTATTGCTTATCTGGGGCCGCTACATGGATAAAAAGGACGTTCGTAAGGTCAGTGTAACTTGAAAACACCATTTACTATCTGTAATTTATTTGTTGGAATAATGCTTTATGATTGTATTGGTTTTTTTTGTACATGTTAATTTTTAATGGCGGCCATGTTTATGGTGTTGGTATAACGTTGATGAAAGTGTAAGTGTGTTCATTTTCAATGGGGAGCGATACCTTTTGATTGTGTTAATAACCTTTTGTTTTCAGTGGGGAGCGATACCTTTTGATTGTGTTAATTACCTTCTGTTTTCAGTGGAGAGCGATACCTCTTTATTGTGTTAATAACCTTTTGTTTTCAGTGGGAAGCGATATCTTTCGATTGTGTTAATTACCTTCTGTTTTCAGTGGAGAGCGATACCTCTTGATTGTGTTAAATGCCTTTTGTGTTCAGTGGGGAGCGATATCTTTCGATTGTGTTAATTACCTTCTGTTTTCAGTGGAGAGCAATACCTCTTGGTTTTTGTTAATTACCTTTCCTTTTCATTGGGGAGCGATACCTCTTGATTGTATTAATTCCTTTCATTTTCAGTGGGGAGCCATACCTCTTGAGGATAACCTTCCTAGTGACACTTACCATTACCAGCTTTCTGTCCACACTGGGATGAAAAAATCTGCTGGCACTGACTCGAGGATTAGCTTTATCCTGTCTGGCGATGATAACGATACAGGTGTCCGCTGCCTCTTTGACGGAAAACGAAAGGTAAGAGACATGTGTACTGTCATGACGAACACATTAACCATAAACATGTGTACTGTTATGATAAATGCATTAACCATAAACATGTGTACTGTTATGATAAACACATTAACCATAAACATGTGTACTGTTATGATAAACACATTAACCATAAACATGTGTACTGTTGTGATAAACACATTAACCATACACATGTGTACTGTCATGATAAACACAATAACCATACACATGTGTACTGTTATGATAAACACATTAACCATACACATGTGTACTGTTATGATAAACACATTAACCATAAAAATGTTTACTGTTATCATGAACACATTAACCATACACATGTGTACTGTCATGATAAACACATTAACCATACTCATGTGTACTGTCATGATAAACACATTAACCATACTCATGTGTACTGTCATGATAGACACATTACCAAAAACATGTGTACCGTAATGGCACACCATAATGAGACATTCCACAGTTTGAGATACTTTTATGCGACACTTATGTATCTTGATGGTAGACACATTATTGAGAGATATGTGAACCACAATTGTTGACATTTCATGATGGGAGACACTTTAATGAGAGATATGTGAACCACAATTGTAGACATTTCATGATGGGAGACACTTTAATGAGAGATATGTGAACCACAATTGTAGACATTTCATGATGGGAGACGTTTTAATGAGAGATATGTGAACCACAATTGTTGACATTTTAATAAGAGACATTTCATGATGGGAGACACTTTAATTAGAGAAATGCCATATTTTGACACTTTCGTGACAAATGCTATATAATGTAAGACAATTCAACGAGAAACATATCATGATGAGAAACACTTTTGTGAGAGATATATTGTAATGTGATACACTTTAATGGATACATACAATGTACTATAATGGGAATCACTTTTATGGAAGACATATGGTAAAGGAAGACATTTTAATGTGAGACATATCATAATGGGATACACTTTAGTGAGAGACATACAGCAAGGAGATACATTTAAATGAGAGACATACAGTAAGGAGATACATTTTAATGAGAGACATACAGTAAGGAGATACATTTTAATGAGAGACATACAGTAAGGAGATACACTTTAATGAGAGAATTACAGTAAAGAGATACACTTTAATGATAGACATACAGTAAGGAGATACACTTTAATGAGAGACATACAGTAAGGAGATACATTTTATTGAGACATACAGTAAGGAGATACACTTTAATGAGAGACATACCAAGAGGAGACACTTTAATGCTAGGCATATGGTAATGTGAGATACTTTAATAGAAGAATACCACAATGGAGATACACTTTAATGAGACACATGCTGTTAAGGAATATACTTATTCACATTGTTTGAAGTTTGAAGCGGTTTTAATGTTTTCAGCACCTTGGTCGAGGTACAATCATGAACTACGTGATGAGCGTCGAGTCAGCACTGGGTCCTTTGACATTTCTTAGGATCTGGCATGATAACATGGGGAAAGGGAAGGAGAAGGGCTGGTATCTAGATCAGATTGAGGTCATTGATTTACAAACTGGAGAGAGGTAAGTTCTCACATGATAACATGGGGAAAGGGAAGGAGAAGTGCTGGTATCTAGATCAGATTGAGGTCATTGATTTACAAACTGGAGAGAGGAAAGTTCTCACATGATAACATGGGGAAAGGGAAGGAGAAGGGCTGGTATGTTGCTCCTTTCTGCTTTCGATATAGCATGGTTTTGACCACAAAGACTAACCATGGAAGCCTAACCGAAATATGGTATTTTGAATGTTATGATCGACCCTATTAAAACTCTTTGCTCTTTAGTCTAGCTAAATCATATTGTGATTATATAATTGCGTCTTCTGCTAGCGACTCCCAACTAAGGATGTTATAAAAATTGCTTTAATGTTGACAATGATACATTAAAGTAAAAAACTATATACAACTTTGTTAATTTATTGTTTATATAGAGCGTTTTTTCTATGTGACCGTTGGCTGGCTGTAGAGGAAGACGACGGTCAGGTTGAGAGGATTTTACCTGTGGCAGGTATCAACGATCTAGTCGCCTTCAAACATCTCTTCTCGTCAAACGTCAGGAAAAAACTTTCCAATGAACATCTGTGGTTTTCTGTCTTTTCGAGACCGACTAGGAGTAAGTTCACTCGATGCCAACGAATTTCCTGCTGCTTGTCTTTGTTATTCCTCACGATGATAACAAATGCTATGTGGTTCAAGACAGAAGGTAACAACGGCCAGGTGACTTCTCTCAAGATCGGTCCATTCTCTTTCACTCTCCAGCAAGTGTTTATCAGTTTCGCTTCTACCATGATTGTGTTTCCAGTTAGCTTTCTGCTCATCACAATTTTCAGAAAGAGTCGACCCAAGAAAAACACAATTATCCAAACAAATCAGCAAGTCTCGAAGAAGTCTCAGAAGTATCGTTGGAAGAGCATCAACAACCCATCCTCCGGAATTTCCTGGGCTGAGGCTGAGAAATCAAAGAAGGATAAATTCAAAGAGAGCATGCGCAATATTATCAGTTTCCACAACAGGAAATATGAAAGCGAGGCTGTAGCTGCGGCTATGGAAGAAGAAGCTCTGCAGAAGTATGGAAGGAAGAAGAAAAGGAAGCCAGTTACGTTTCCTCACTGGACAATCTATATTGGTTGGTTCTGTAAGTGTGATTGATTTTACTGATTATAACATCATGTGATACAACTTGTTAGAGAGTGATTGATTTTACTGATTATAACATCATATTATACAACTTATTAGAGAGATTGATTTGACTGATTATAACATCATGTTATACAACTTGTTAGAGAGAGATTGGTTTGACTGATTATAAGATCATGTTATACAACTTGTTAGAGTGTGACTGATTTTACTGATAATTACATTCAGTTATACAACGTGTTAGAGAGAGATTGATTTTACTGATTATAACATTATGTTAGAGTGACTGATTTTACTGATAATTACGTTAAGTTATACAATTCATGATATAATGTTGAGTGTTCTTGACCAGTTCTAGTTTTTTTAACTGGTAAAACATATGATTTATTTTGTTTTAGTGGTGTTTCTTAGTGTGACCACATCAGCCTTCTTTACCATCCTGTACAGTATGGAATGGGGTGCGGAGAAAGCTAACGATTGGCTGATTACTTTTATAATGTCCTTCTTCCAATCAGTTGTTGTTGTACAACCCGTCAAGGTAAACTGCTTGTGTGTTTTAGCCGCTTTCACTAGGATTAAAGTTATGCGTAAATAAAAATGTGGTGTAAATTGTGAAAGTCACCCCAAATAACTATTTAACTTGGATTCTTTAAGTTGCATAGTATCGAATAAACTAAGAAGTTGCTATCCATTTCAAGTCTTTCCAACTATTGTATTTAACGTTACACAAGTGACATTGGGATAATTATGGCAGGCGAAGTGTTTCAATGTTATATAAATTATATTTGTTTGAAAAAGTTAATATGTTTGAATAAAAACGTAATACATGTTTTAAATTCTACATTTGCATTCAACAAATTTATATTTTAATTGTATTTTTGTAATTTATGTTCTTAAATTCTGCATTTGCATTCAACACAATATATATATTTATTCTGTACATATTTATATTTGTTCATGAACTTATATATTTATTAATTATACAATTTCTGGATAACCACTTCTGGTTTTGTGATAGAACACAACGTTTCGATACATATGCCTGTATCGTCACCAGGTGTAAATTGACTAAACAAAAATAGGAGAGGTAGAAGTTATATACCAGCACAAATTAGTTAAAATAGAGATAAAGATGAATACAATTAAATTGTAATGGTTGTTGATATTTAAGGATGTAGAGGGAATCTGTGACAAGCAAACAAGCCGTCTGATTTTCATCGGATTTGTATGGACTTTGACTGTAGCTCTAGCATATAGAGATTTGGGATGGGATGGGTTTAGGGTGTAATATCTGTTTGTTGTCTACAAGTTGTTTGATGAAAGCTCTGATTTGACGCTCCAGTTTGGCAGTTGGGTTTGTTGACAGATGTTGGTACGTTGTATCATGTGACAGTGTGGTATCCACCATTTGTTTGAGGTGATGGGTATCTATACCACTGATCTGTTCTGTACATTGACAATGTTTCTGTTGGTGTCGTCATGATGTTCTAAACCAATAATTAGATATGATCCAGTACAAGCCAAAAGTGTCCGCAGTTTCTACTATGTTTTATTGTGGCCAGATCTCGCTTTCCATGACCAATGATTGATAAACTAGTTTGACTGGGGTTTTATGCCGTGTGTCATAATACATGCTTATGAAATAATCATCAACTGTGTTATAAAAATAAATTCCAACTTGTGTTTTTTTATGGTTTAAGTCATTGGCTATAAATAGATTCATGTATCTTTGTCAACATTGTCAACATTGTAGAAATATGTTTTAGAAGCCCAGCCTTTGTCTACTGAACGTTCCAGTAATTTGACCCAATTATCACAGATCAGTCAGTGTTTATTTGGAGGCATGTTATGTAACAAAATAAAGTTCTTGTGACCAATGTACATTGTTGTAATATTGTTGCAATCACACTGAATTTGCTAGAAGCTAAAGAGTGATGCACTTTTCACAGGTCAATGACTGTTTGTTCACTTTCATTTTTCTAGTAGTTTCTCTGACCCTAAACTTATTGTTTTGAAATATT
>JAQQZZ010081371.1:0-19280 GCA_030265115.1 Mopalia vespertina
TGGAAGGTTAATGCAGATTATAATATACCATGTGATCAATTTTTTTTATTTGTCCTCTGAGAGATGTAACTGGGTGATGTCTACACCATCAACATGAAGATTGCGACAGGTAAAACTGCTGAATTAAGAGGCAGTAAGGAGACATACAGTAACGCGACATACAGTAACGCGACATACAGTAACGCGTTTGTGGCACATTGTTACTTATTTAAGTACTACCAATTTCGCTAATAACCTTTGTTCGTCTGGCGACCATCAGGTATATGATGGAGTCACATGTTGTGGCTACTGCAATCGCGGAGGGGCTTTTACGAGGTTTATTCCCGGTTTTCCATCGTAATTAATTTAGGAACAGTGTGAAGTGGACAATCCGTCGTCATATAAGTGAAATACCCTTGAGTACGACGTTAAATCCCAATAAAACCAACAAATCTAATTACCATTGTAATGTAATAGTTAATGTGTATACGTTACACAACAGCAATTTACCTGTCGACAACATCTAATCAACAGCGTCTAATTTGACGGAAACAGACTGTGCTCGCTTGCTGTCCAAATTTAACTTGGCAAGACGAAATTCCTATCGTAAATGACGTCGCCCCATTGTTAAACTGCCATAGGAAATGTTCGTACGAACTTTCTTGAGTGTATCCGTGGCCATCATTTTATCGATTAGTCTTGTCTGTTTGTTCAGCTACAAGGTTCAAATGTTCCGGTTATTAATAAACCAGACTAGTACATTTCGGGATTCTTTACACCTCATTTGATCCCTGTCATTTATTATATAGCTGAATATATTCGGGTGTGAAAAATTCGAGTGTCGAAATGTTGGCGAGAGAGGTCCTCTGACATCACAACATTCGTGTGAAATGTTCACTTTTAAATGGCATAATACAGACCTATCCAGTGCGACGTCATTAAAAAGTCCGCGATCCTCAACTGTTCTGGCGTCAAAGGATCGTCTGCTGCACCCCCTTCTTGGCATTTCCTATTAACGGACCTCGGTAAAGTTCGCACCCAATTCGAAACCAATTCACAGCATCTAATTCGCAACCGATTAGTAACTTATTCGAAACTTTTTCCACACCGATTCAATAAATAGGCTTATACCTAGTGTCATTTTTGTTACATGGCACCCTTTCCTTTACGGGTCAAACTTAAACCATGCACCAAACTTTCCCAGCGCCTATCTCTCATTTCAGATGTTTCTTATAACATGTTTTAATCTAATGGAAGCAGATTTCCTATGCAGTCTTTCTAACTGAAGTACCTCAGTCTCTCCTGATTTATGGAAACGTCTTCTCAGAACTGTTAAGGTTATTTATTGCGCCGGACTGGCAGGTCCTTGGGTTTCTATGCTCCTTATACGTATAATTGTTATTGATTTTAGAGTCGATGGTGTCTTATTGGGAGCAGATCTTGGAATAGAGGGCAGAATCCTGTCAGTCAGTTTTTGTGAGTAGTTATTTGTGTTAAAGGTCGCAGCTATTTATTACAGACAATTACACAGTCGGGGTTATTTCCGTTCAATTTGTATCACTCTTATTGATTTTGCAATCGACTGCGCCTTCTGTCGTTTTGTTTATGATGAAAAGTTCTTTAAAAAAAGAACAGAATCTTGTCAGTCAGTTTTTTGTAAGAAGTTACAGGGTCAAAGGTCAGAGTTAGTAATTACTTAGTATGACGGATACTGGCGTTTCTTCTTGATGTTTTTTATTAATGGGTTTCAACTGGATAAGGAGATAGCATCTTGTCTGTCAATGTTATGGCTATTCACTAGGTTAAAGGTCGAAGTTAGTAATGTTAGTTAGAGTGTGTTTCACTTGTTCGCTTTGGTGAGTCGTTTTGTTAAAATAGTCTTTAGTCAATAAGTAGAACTTTATTCAATTTTTTTTTTTTACATTTTTAGAGTTATTGATGTTTATTTTACCAATTCCTATTTGGAGATTTTACGTGATTCTTCAACTTCCGGGTTCATGTTGATTTTCAACAAACGTTAACCACAGTGGTTCGTTGTTTTTGATACACATTTTTTAAATTTTTGTGTCATTTTTTTTAGATGTCAGCAGGTACTGGGTCTTTTTGACGTTATGCTTAGATTTCAAACGCGATTATAACGACATAATATAATATCGTTAAGATCATTGCGAGTGTGACAATATGTATATTGAAAATTGTCTTAAATTACGATTTATTATAAAAATAAGTCATGCTGTACGTTTGTCCTTTAAATAAACACGGGTATGTGAGAACAACTTAGAATACAAAAACAACTCTTGATTATGAGAGTAGCCGACCCGGAAGATATTTCACCGGAAGTAGAAGCCAGTTACACGCCATATTATGGCTTCTTCGATACTAGGTAAATTTTGCGTGTATCATTTCAGGTTATTGTCCAGAAGCTTGATTTAAACCTCATGTTAGCTGCTTCCTGAATGCGCTGAAGAAAGTCTCCCCGCGTTCCATCTCCTCTTGGAGGACACATGGACCAGGTCTAGCAGCATATCATAGATCCAGATGTGTGTCATGTGTCGCGGATGAGGATACAACGTACCGCCATTTGGTTTGGTAGGATTATGCTGTGATATTGAACATAAGGAAAATACTGACCCAGGCGTTAGTATTCTATTCTATAATAAAAATCTCTAGACTCATCAAAATATGAAGGCTATGCATTAAAATAGTTTGTAATAAGATACGATATTCAATTCATTTGTTTGGCTAGGATTTTATTTATAACTCAATATGGATTCAGTTTGATGATTTCAGCCGGCAGAATAATGGTCTGAAGCAAACCCAGCGTGGTAATCCCTCCTTAAATACTCAATACTTGTACCACAGTAATCTTTCTCTCTGTTCAAGGGAATTATTTTTTAAAATACATTTAGTACACCCCAGTGGATTCGGAACTGATCGGAATTTTTTTTGTTTCGGCCGAGTCGTCTAAAGGTAAACATGTATGAAATTATGAACTTAATATTGCAACTGAAACAAGCATACAATCTAAGATATTATAATAAACGATTTAGAGTCGGATGATTTTCATCTTGCAGACGACACGCTGTAGTTTTTCAACAACTTAACTTCATGATTGAACACGATTACATTCAACGTCTTATTTTCAGCTACAATCACAATTTTCCTATTCCAAAGACATTGTTATCAATTCTGATGAAGCATGCGCCTCGCTGATTTACAATATCCGGTTTTAAAAAGTGTGTTCGATCCTCAAATAGAAAATCCATGGATTGAGAACAAGTTGTGAATATGTATGATTAGGCTTGAGGTCTAAACAACTAAACACAAAGCGAGATTCAATCGATGTGGGTTTCTAACTTTTAAGGATTCAATGTAACTATAAAATCAACACTCAGAGCAGTCATTCCACAAACCATTACATTTATTTGATATTATCAGAGATAATCATTATACGAAAATACAAAAATAGCCCGCGCTTACATTTAGTTCCAAACATCATCGTTGTTAGGAACGAAAGAAATGAAGATTGAAGTAACGATTCGACTTCTTGTAAATGTCATTCGTGCCTCGGTGGACCTTAGTCGGAAATTAGACGTGTGGAACTTATCCAGCTGCCTCTTTAGATTACACATGTCAAAGAACCTGACAACAGGACGATGGGAGAGCATGACTGTCTGTAGGTGAGAGATCACGACAGCAGGTTTGTGAGATCATGTCAGCAAGTCGGTGAGATCATAAGAGAAGGTCTGTGAGATCCTAACAAAAGGTCGGCGATAACCTGACAGCAGGTCATTGTGAGATAATGACAGCAGGTCGGTAAGGTCCTTAAAGCATGTCGCTGATATCCTAACAGCAGGGTATTTTAAAATATATTCCTACTTTGGCAGGCCCATATAAGAGCAGTATACACACGATAATCTGTTGAAGAAAAAGCGTTATCATTTTAGGACAGCGTGGTTACAAATTACTGATGGCAATTACGATTGATTGGTCCTATTTTGTTATATTATATATATAGTTATATTATATTGGTGTAATCTTTATTAAGGAGGGTAGACAATAATACGATACCATCACACTTTGATTTTGTAACCACCACAACTCCGTGTAACGAGCCATATTGGCATTCGGTTAAACACTGGTGAAGAAACTGAGCTTGTACAAGATCTATTCTAGAACGCTGAAAATGAGTTTGTGCTTTCATGTCTTGGCGGCTAACTCGGTTGTTTAAATATTGGAAATCACATGTTCCGATATGGTCCATAAGTTCAGTTTGACTTAAAACTAACTCGTGTGATTACGTTGTAAGTTATCCATGGTGTTTAAAAACTTACGTAAAGATTGTTCAATTATATTTGACGATAGTGTGTATTATAGCCGACGTGTCATCCGAATTGAGATACATAAAGGCTTTCAAAATAATCCCATGGCCGTAGTTTCTTTCCTCTGGCTTTTGACTTGCTTACATGTTCCACCATTAAGGAAAGGCTGCAGGCTTTCTAACGCAATGTTTTACATACATGTAGACCAACAAATAAACCTAATAGAACGACACGAATATTTAATTCACTGCTTGGTGATGACGTCATAAAATCGTATTATTAAAGCAGAAGGTGCCAATATATTCCGGCCTTGATGACGTCATAACGACGAAATATTGAAATATCAAGAAAAGGATCATTTTGATCATTACAGTCTTGTTGATTTCAAGGACATTTGCTCATGTAGAACTGATGTTGAAACTTTAATTAGATTCCAGCCTTGCGTGATTGTCTTCTGGGAAACTCTTTCGATTTCAATTCAGATATTGTCAGATCAAAACCCCTCGCTGTTTGTAGGCTGATGCTGATTTTTCACACGGAAAGACTGTTATTGCGCGATGTAAAGAACCAATCGATACAAAATTAAACACGCTTCTCTAAATTGTCTTCAGATAAAACTTATACAGGCCATATTTGGAATACCAATAAAGGAATATGTCGAAATGTAATGGACGCAAAACAGATTTGTCTAAACGATGTGTTGAGGAGAGTAACTGTTAATATCGCCATTTATCGATTAGTCTTGTCTATGTGTTTGGATTAATAACCACACGGCTAAGGGTTAAGGTTATTTATCGCACTAGACTGACAGATCCCGGAGTTTCTTTCCCTCCAATTTGTATCATTGTTATTGATTTCATGTCTCGGGAGATTCACGGATGTCTGTTTTTCTTACACGTCGCTATTGAACCACGAACAAAACTTTCACACTACCAATCCGTCTTCACAGAAATTTGGCTCAGGCTGATGTTATCTTAGAGAAACAGATTCTGTGTAAAGTTGGCTATTTGGAGAAACTTTGTCATCATCATTTATCGATATATCTTGTCTGTGTGTTTGAATTAACAGCTATATGTCAGAGTACCATGGTCGTTTATAACACCTGGCTGACAGATCCGGTGCTCTCTATACGCCTCATTTGTACCACTGTTATTGATTCCACACTCGCGTGTACCGTCTGTCCGTGTGGTTACCAGAACATGGTCAACGAGGCCGAATCTTGTTATTTGGCTTCTGCGAGTCCATTGCGTTAAAGGTTATAGTTATTTAATGTTGAGCTTAAATGGTTCCGGAAATACTCTTAATCTTTTATTTTTTATTTTTTTATTTTTTATTATTTTTATTTTTTATTTTATTTTACATTTCATTATCTCAATATTATTGGTGAGGTGACAGCGTAACTAGAGGGAACTTTCATTTTGTGTCTTGAGTCTGGACGCCTTTCGACGGTTCTACTCCCACCCTACCAAATACAAGACATATTATTAAACACATCCGAAGAAAGCTAACGAGCTCATGTTAATCAACAGTTCTGTTCATTGAATGAAATATCATCATCAATGATTAACAGAGACTTTTCTCCTCACTGTGCTTTGTGAAGCCCAAAAAGTCCATTTGAAATTATAATTTATACTCCATATTTATTCGTGTAAACATAGCGTACACGCCTCTCATTGTGCAACCATATCGCAGGGACCGTACAGTTTAACAAAAAACGATCTGTCTTAACTGCTTGCATATAAGTATCGATGACACTTATTTCGCCCCTATCAAACGCTGAGGGCTAATTACACAAACCTGTGAACAGCTCTGAATATAAAAAAGAATTCGTTAATTTATTCTACTCATTGTAACGGTTAAGTCTTACGAAACAAGACGACTGAAAAGTTAAGATTATTGGTTTTACGCAATTTCTGAAAAAGCGCTGCCTGGTGTAAGAACAACATCTACTGGACCGAAAATTAAATTGTAGGTCACAACACAAAGAATAACCCAATTCCCAAGAAAGATAAACTTATTTCTACTGAATATTTTGGCATCATAAAACCGAAATATTCGGTCAAAATTCATCTCACTCTTTCTCCGGAATTGCTCTAGTTGTGTTTTATTTAAGGATAGCATTGGAACAAATGGATGATTTGCTAGCTCCAGGCATTCCACGCTCATCGAGCGTCTGTTGTCCAGGGCTGAGAATTCCAACCCTCCGTGTGTTACGGGTTATGCACAAATATACGTAACACGGGAAATGGCTGCGCGGTGTTAATGAGAAACAAAGACCGCTTTGTTTATCGTTGTTCCGACTCTCTCCCTTCACAGAATCGATCTATAAGAGCGTACCGATAGTTTTAATTCATTGTGATTGTGACAATCTAATTTGAACACAAATAAGAAATATTAATTTCTTAGAAAAGCAGAAACTTTTAATGCATTTAACATTGATAAATCATGGCTGTGTTATGTTCAGGCGTAGGAATATCAAACGGAGTGGACATTGCCATGATCGCAGCTGATCGGGGTATTTGTTGTGGTTAGGAATTGATAGCTGATACAAATAATGAATAGAATATTAAAACAGTGAAGTCTAGATACCATAAATATTGCTTTCGTGAATGGTGGAAAGAATAACACGCTCGACGCTTAATCGTGTCTCGTGGATTATCTCTTTCAATCCATCACTCAAGTTAAATCTATCGTATTCAAATTTCACTGTGTTATATCCTCTCTGTAAATTAACATCTATGTTAGCATCTTGAGTGTAAATGATCCTTGACGGTGTTGATTGCCGTACAAGGCTTCGATGCAGTACTTGGGAGGAATAGATGCTAGTTATCTCAGCCTACCACAATACGTATCGATTATTGACTTTCGTCGACAACACATCAATGTATCCACTAACTGGCCCATTTATCACTGATAACGGGTCTTAGAGTGTCTTCAGCTTATCTAGTGTGTAGATAATCCCGCCTGCTTTAATAACATCTTATACCAAATGTCCTCTGTGAGATGATGCTAGAGAATCTCACAACGAGAATCTGCGGTCAGTCTTTTAGAAAGAAACCGTATCGTAATTAAAATCAGGAGAACGGCTCTTAAGAAAATCCGTCCACCTGAAAGTTGATTGATGTACCTGGAGGCACCAAAAAACATTCCAGCCAAATTACTTAATGCGGTTAGAAAGTGGCAATTAAACTGAAAACGCTATCAGTTAGAAATAAATCTATAGAAAATGAGTCGAAAAAAACAACCCTCCGCGGGCATTTGCAGCACTGTCGTTAAATTATAGATTCATCGATTCATTGAAGGCCGCCGTGTTTACGATTTTAACCAAGTGTTTTGTTTAGGTGTAGGAAATTTCAATAATATAAATATAGCTCAAATTATTTTAGGGTCACGTGTAAATTAATAAATGTAAATGATCCGAGATGGAATAAGAAATGAAAGAAAATTAACTCTTCATACGTTTGTATCGTCAAAAAATCAGGTAGCGGTTTCACGAACATATAGACCATATAAATGTAGTTTGACCAGTTGGCAGTAAGTTGAATACCTGTGTCATAACACTGCCTATGTAAATAGGTTGGCTATGTGGATAGGCTGCCGATGTGGATAGACTGTGTGGATAGAATTTCTGTGTGGATAGACGCTCTGTTTGGATATACTGTCTGTGTGGATAGAATCTCTGTGTGGATAGACTCACTGTGTGGATAGACTCACTGTGTGAATATGATGACTGTGGATAGATAGAATGCCTGGATAGACAGGATGTAGATAGGCCCGCAGAGAGAACTAACCTTTATATGTTCAAGAAGGTAAGCTGAATTACGAAAGTGATCCATCATATGGATAGGCTCTCCTTGTGAACAGGCTGAATTATTGTGTGGATTGGATGACTGAATGGGTAGACCGTGTGGATAGACTGACTGAGTGGATGTGTTGACAATATGAATCCATCGTATGGATAGGCTCTCCTTGTGAATAGGCTGAGGGAGTAGAACCACTGTGTGGATAGGCTGAGTGATTGGGTAGACTGTAGGAGTAGGCTCAGTGATGGAGTAGTCATTTGGCGTGTTGAACACCAGTCAACATAATCGACGGGAACATGGCGTGGAGAACCCCCGTCAACGCAATCGATGGGAATATGGCGCAGTGAAAACCCGTCAACGCAATCGATGGGAATATGGCGCAGTGAAAACCCGTCAACGCAATCGATGGGGGACATGGCGTGGTGAACTCCCGTCAACGCAATCGATGGTGACAGGGAGTGGTGAAACCCCGTCAATGCAGTCGATGGGGACAGGTAGGTGAACCCCCGTCAACGCAATCTATGGGGACAGGACGTGGTGAACCCCCGTCAGCGTAATCTATGTGGACAGGACGTGGTGAACCCTTGTCAAACGCAATCGATGGTAACATGGCTTGGTGAACCCCCGTCAACGTAATCTATGGGGACAGGACGTGGTGATCCCTTGTCAACGCAATCTATGGGGACATGGCGTGGTGAACTCCCTTCAACGCAATATATGGGGACATGGCGTGGTGAACACCCGTCAACGCAATCGATGGTGACAAGGCGTGGTGAACCCCCGTCAACGTAATCTATGGGGACAGGACGTGGTGATCCCCTTTCAACGCAATCTATGGGGACATGGCGTGGTGAATTCCCGTCAACGCAATCGATGGTGACAGGGAGTGGTGAACCCCCGTCAACGCAATCGATGGGGACATGGCGTGGTGAACACCCGTCAACACAATCGATGGGGACATGGCGTGGTGAATCCCCGTCAACGCAATCGATGGGGACATGGTGTGGCGAACTCCCGTCAACGCAATCGATGGAAACATGGCGTGGAAAACCCCGTCAACACAATCGATAGTGACAGGGAGTCGTGAACCCCTGTCAACGCAATCGATGGGGACAGGACATGGTGAACCCCCGTCAACGCAATCTATGGGGAAAGGACGTTGTGAACCCCCGTCAACGCAATCGATGGTGACATGGCGTGGTGGACACCCTTCAACGGAATATATGGAGACATGGCGTGGTGAAGCCCGTCAACACAATCGATGGGAACATAGCGTGGTGAACCCCCGTCAACGCAATCTATGGGGACAGGACGTGGTGAACACCTGTCAACACAATCTATGGGGAAATGACGTGGTGAACCCCCGTCAAACGCAATCTATTGGGATATGGCGTGGTGAACCCCTGTCAACGTAATCTAAAGTGGCATGGCGTTTTGAACACCCGTCAACGCAATCGAGGAGGACATGTTGTTGTGAACACCGGTCAACGCAATCGATGGTGCCAAGACATGGTGAACACCCGTCAACACAATCGATGGCGACAGCGAGTGGTGAACACCCGTCAACGCAATCGATGGCGACATGGCGTTGTGAACACCCGTCAACGCAATCGATGGTGACATGGCGTGGTTAACACCCGTCAACGCAATCGATGGCGACAGGGCGTGGTGAACACCCGTCAACGCAATCGATGGTAACATGGCGTTGTGAACACCCGTCAACGCAATCGATGGTGACATGGAGTGGTGAACCCCCGTCAACACAATCGATAGTGACAGGGCGTGGTGTACACCCGCCAACGCAATCGATGGTGTCATGGCGTGGTGAACACCCGTCAACACAATCGATGGTGACATGGTGTGGTGAACACCCGTCAAACGCAATCGATGGTGACATGGCGTGGTGAACACCCGTCAACACAATCGATGGGGACATGGCGTGGTGAACACCCGTCAAACGCAATCGATGCTGACATGGCGTGGTGAACACCCGTCAAACGCAATCGATGGTGACATGGCGTGGTGAACACCTGTCAACGCAATCGATGGCGACAGGGCGTGGTGAACATCCGTCAACGCAATCGATGGTGACATGGCGTGGTGAACACCCTTCAGCGCAATCGATGGCGACAGGGCGTGGTGAACACCCGTCAACGCAATCGATGGTGACATGGCGTGGTGAACACCCGTCAACGCAATCGATGGTAAGATGGCGTGGTGATCCACCATCATCACAATGCAGAATTTTGCAAAATACTGTCGAGCTTTAGCGGGGTGTGCAGATGTTTAACACCGTTTAAAATGTCATTTTATAACCATACCAAGATAGCTTGCAGAATGGTTCTAACGTGCTTTATAAAGTGGCTGTACCCCCAGGAATCAGGCATTTGCTACGTCTTTGATACAGTAATACCAGTATCATTCTGGCAGAAGCTCTACATATGCAACGACCAAGCGAATACCTTCCAACTGCTTGTGCCAGAATCCCAATCTTTCACAACAAGGAATTTAATAAAAAAAAGTTCTAAGGCCTTCGTTTAAAAACGCTGATCTCTGTCCATGTATGATTTATATTTCTCATGCACCGGGGTTAACTGGCTATTTCCAAAAAAAGAGATTTATTACACGTTTCGGCGTTTGTAGCTGTAGGACTTTTTTGTATTTCCATCATTTCAATGCAAAGCCCGTTCAATCCTCTACCCATGAGGTTCATCCTAATTGTTTTACCGCGCAACAATTTCCCTAAATCTTATTTACTCCCATGATACTGATCTTCTGGTCTTCAGTAATTCTCGAAAAACAGTTTAAAAAATGGCTATAGGGTCTGTCGATATGGACTTGTCTCCAAACCGATTTCTTCCCCAAAAGGTCAGTAGAGTTGCTGACGGTTAGCTAGGAAATTAATGTATGTTACGTCTGGGGGGGGGACTAGGGAGGATATAGTTTTTGTGTTACGTAAGTCCTTTAAAGGCTTCCACTTATTTTTTTTTAATTATGTTTTTAATTTTTGAGAATATCGTGAAAATATCAAAGGTAATATAAATAACAAAAAAAAACATTCCTTTCACAAATTTGTACTATTTAAAAATGTTTCATGATCTTATGTAACCTACTCGCTCAATCACTCGCGAAGCCTTCTTGGCTGCTTTTATTTTTTGATACTATTACTGATTTAATCACACATCCCACGAGTTAGGGAAAATCTATCCAATGTGAATCGATGCGGGCGAACACAAGGGCCACTTACCTACTCAATATACACATTCGGGATCAGAAAACTAACTGAATCATAGCAAAGATCATGAGCTCAATTTGTTTTCCGGGAGACTGGTAAGACTTGTCAATTCTCCGATAAGAGGTGATTAATGTCGGGTTAACACTATCGACCAGTTAACACAGTTGACTGCTTATGAGTCTTAGGCGTCGTTAAATAACATTATTGCGCTTACTGCATGAAATAAGTCAGCAGAATTCCTTCGAAATAACCGGGCTGTCAAAGCACATGATCTCAATTTGTTATCCAAGACTCTGTTACTTGTAAGACAAGCGATACTCTTTACATTGTGGTTTAAAACTTTAAAAAAATGACTACTGTTTTGGCCAATCACAGAGCTGATCTTCAGAACTTGGTAATAAGATGCTGGTTATGGCGGACTCATCGTTTGGTGCGAAGTTTTATTGAACAATTGAGACACAATCGTATTCTCGCGAGAGCTTCTATTATGGACGAGACTAAGACAACTCTCATAGCCCAAACCTGGCCATCGCGCATTAATTTCCGCCAATATTTGGGGCGATGTTTGCCACGGATCATCAAATAAAAGAAGTGCAAAACAAGATGGCCCGGGTGTGTCTTAGAGTCAATGTTTTGATGTAGCAAGTAAAATCGATTATATTTTAGAATGATCGAGACAGTGACCGGACATGTGATCACCGCAGAGCTAGTAGTTAAAGAACCCTGTCTCAATGCGACAAAGTTATTTTGGATCTGGGTCTGACTGAAAAAATATTAATTCTTCTCCTAAATAACGTTATTGGGTTTAGGCGTACTTTATGAAAGGACGGTTATCAGAAATCCGTTAATATAACTGGTGTGTCAGAGATCATGGGCGCAAGTTAGTTTGGAGGACACCGTGTCTGTAAGATAAGCTATGATTGATGACCAGGTTAACTGGATGAGTGGATGAGTATGTAGAAACTGGTAGCGGTTTGCTAAAATCAGGATCAGTTCTATAGGCAGACAAGGACTCGTTCCTAGTTGTATTATGTGTTTGTCGTTGCGTGTATAAATCTTATTTTCTTACAGTACTATTATTTATTTCGTAAATATTATTTAGTATTTTAATTAATTAAAACCATCGACTGGAATATGTTACTTTGCAGAATGAAACAGTTCAATTATAATATAAGTCATAATTTTCATTGCAACATTTTCTTTGAAAACCCAGTAACTCAGATTTTTGTTTAAAGACAAGCCTCTTGACCCAAAAAATTAATGTTTTGTTGTCAGACAAGTCCCGTGAACCAGTAACTCAGACTGTATACAGACAAGCCTCTCGACCCGATAACGCAGTCTGTTGTTTACGGACAACGCTCTTAAACTATTAACACAGAATGTTGTTTACAGACAAACCTCTCAACCCAGTAACTCAGACTGTTGTTTACACACAAGCCTCTCCACCCAGTAACTCAGACTGTTGTTTATAGACAAGACTCTCAACCCAGTAACTCAGACTGTTCTTTACAGACAAGACTCTCAACCTAGTAACACAGACTGTTGTTTACAGATAAGACTCTCAACCCAGTAACTCAGACTGTTGTTTACAGACAAGACTCTCCACCCAGTAATTCAGACTGTTGTTTACAGACAAGACTCTCAACCCAGTAACTCAGACTGTTGTTTACAGACAAGACTCTCAACCCAGTAACTCAGACTGTTGTTTACAGACAAACCTCTCCACTCAGTAACTCAGAATGTTGTTTACAGACAAGCCTCTCCACCCAGTAACTCAGACTGTTGTTTACAGACAAGCCTCTCTATCCCGTAATTCAGACTGTTGTTTACAAACAAGACTCTTAACCCAGTAACTCAGACTGTTGTTTACAGACAAGCCTCTCTACACAGTAACTCAGACTGTTGTTTACAGACAAGCCTCTCCACCCAGTAACTCAGACTGTTGTTTACAGACAAGACTCCCAACCCAGTAACACAGACTGTTGTTTACAGACAAGACTCTCAATCCAGTAACTCAGACTGTTGTTTACAGACAAGACTCTCAACCAAGTTACTCAGACTGTTGTTTACAGACAAGCCTCTCCACCCAGTAATTCAGACTGTTGTTTACAGACAAGACTCTCCACCCAGTAACTCGGACTGTTGTTTACAGACAAGACTCTCCACCCAGTAACTCAGACTGTTGTTTACAGACAAGACTCTCAACCCGATAACACAGTCTGTTGTTTACGGACAACGCTATTAAACTATTTACGCAGAATGTTGTTTACAGACAAGCCTCTCCACCCAGTAACACAGACTGTTGTTTACAGACAAACTGCCCCTTCCAGTTTTTACCGGTTTTCAATTTACATTAAGGTGAAATACATTATAATTTACAAAATGCAGCTTAACATTGTAAGTGGAGGGACGCTTGTTTAAAACAAATGGACCGATCTAGCTTATGGCTACTCCGATTAAAACGTGATTTAAACTCATCAGATTTCTACATAAATTTTCGATATAATTCGTGTATTTGACGGAAAATCAGTGAAGACATACTTTCTGTGAAAAGACAGGAGGAACGTGACAATGGGGTGACATTAGTATGCATCTGTTTGAAAAAGTCACGGTTCTTTCTTTGTGTTTAAGCGATCTCCCAGTTTTGTTGGCTTGGTCTTCGTTGATCTTTAAAGTATTTGCCTAAATATGCTAAGTAAGACTTTTGTTAATTTAGGATCAAATCCAGAGAGACAAAAAAGTTTACACACAAATTTCCTTTGAGGGTGAAACATATCCAGTGCCAGAGCATCTCGTTATCCAATCGTATTCTCGCGAGAGTTTCTATAGTGGACGAGACTAAGACAACTGTCGCACGCCATTCCAAACCATCGTGCATTAATTTCCCCCAATATTTGAGTGGACATTTACCACGGATCAGCAAATGAAAGAAGTTCAAAACAAGATGGCGCGGGTGTAGGAGGGAAGTAGAATCGATTCTATTTTAGAATATTCGTTATCAACATTGAACCCACTAGAAGGTACGTCAGGGTTAGATGCCCGGGGATTTGCATATCTTCCTTGAAGAAAACAGAAAATTATGAGGTCAAGCCTTTTGTGGATGGCAGAACCCTTATCTATAAATTTAACCAAACATTGATTTCACGTCAGAGACATTAGACGTACACTTTGTATAGCAAGGTCAAATTGTCTTAAGTTTTTATTTCGTCTGTTGTCCACGAAACAGCCTTGGCACGATTTTGGATCAAACTGCCTCAACGTATTCAGCCCAACCGACACCAGCACGAAATTAGGTGATCAAGGGTTTTGTTTTAACAGACAAAAGTCATTTTTAATGGGGTTGACCAGTCGCTAAAAAGGGAGATAAATCTGTAACTCATAAAACAGGCACTGTCACATATATCATTGACTAACAATATAATCCAATGAATATTCGATTGAATTATAATATTAGTCAATGATATATGAGTCACTGCCTGTTATATGAGTAACATAGTTATCTCCCATTTTAGCCACTGGCCAACTCCATGATTTTAAACATACGATTCAAGATAACCGTTTCCGTTCAGTTTTTGACAAGAAATATCCCTGTCCTGTTGTACCTATACCTTGTACATTTCTCACCGATTCCTCAACCTTGCATTTGATTTATCTCTTTTTTTCGGCTGAGTGCTATCATCCCTAATGGGACGTCATCGTTATTGGTGACAAGCTATCTAAAGCTGGTTCCGGTTCTTTTAATGTCCCTTTATCTTAATTGAAATTTAACGAGGAATCTCCCCTAAGGCTATCGCTAGGAGAGGGAGAAAAATCGATTTCCGAAGAGCGATGGAATCTTCTCTAGGCCCAGACACGTTCCCATAATACCCCAATAGCTCTGACACACACAACGTGAGAGAACCATGAAAGACTTAGACTGACGATTATCATTATAGTAATAATTTCAAATACGGCAAACAAATGTATAGACATGATAAAATGAACATCAGCGGATGCCACGGGCTTTATGTGACTGTTGAATGCGAAAATTTATGTTGTATATGTTGCGACAGGTAAAGAACTTGACTTCTACGGTTGTATTTGTCGTATCATAAAAACATGTTGGTATTGGTATCAGAATTTACAAAATGCAACTTTATATTGGAAGTAAAAAGACGCTTGTTTAAAAAAAGCGTCTGACCACCACTTCTTAAAAGGTAATCATTTGCAAGAATTTAAAGAGAATGTGAGTTATTAATTTCAATGTTCATGGATTCATTTGTTTACATCGAAAAGTATTGTTATCATTTACATGCTTTACTGGTGTATTAAATGAGTTATTTGTCCCATTCGATTAGAGCCTTAATTTTACATGTCTGAAGCGAGAAGTTAATTCTATGAAGTGGACGGTATTAAGTTATATATTATCTTGTGGGGTACGCATGTGTGTCCGATTGTTTTCTGAAATAAGTACAATAAGAAGGTGGAATTGCGGTAATATTATAAATAAATTTTGCGTGAATTGATTTAAAAGGAAAGAATTTATAAAAGGAAGTGGAAATATATTATTTTTCGTAAATAAATCAGTCATAGAATCAGTTCTTTTTGAAAAAGTCAATTACTCTGATTGCTTTTGTTAAGACGGAAGAGGGAAGGCAGATGACGCTGGTAGGTATTACCCCAGACAATCTTACAGTAAGTCAGAAAGTGGATATATAAGTACTGTTTTGTTAAGATGACGTTTTAAGTGACTGATGATTCCAATGTTTCTAGTTATTTTGTACGATAAAAGTTTTATATGGTTCATCAAGTTTAATTCACAATATAAGTGTACACTCAGAAATGAGAATGTATTATTTTCAGACATTTTCACTGGTAACTTTGGAGGTTTGTCGTTTCGTTTCTTTGAATTGGGACATATACTTCAAATTTTTTTGTTAAAGTTAAGTCACAATTTATTGCTATTTAGCCAGTCACAAAATCTGTCACATTCACGATTAAATATTTGACAAGGGACCCAAGCATCTTCGTTTGTTAGGACTATACTAGTATCAACATCCTTTGAAACATGATATATTTCATTATTGTAAACGAAAAAAAGAATAGGTTCTAAAATGGAACCTTGATGAACTCATATATTAACAATTTTTGTGATGATATACTATTGTCCTCAACAAATAGTAATGTATCAACTTATTTTGAAACATGATATATTTTATTAAAGTAAACGAAAAAAAGAATAGGTCCTTAACGGGAACCCTGAGGAACTCATATAATTTTTGTGATGATATTTAGTTGTTGAAATTCATACAGTACTACTGTCTGTTCTAAAACCGTTCCCATAAAACACCACTAAATCCATAATATTTTAATTTGCTAATAAGATATACTGATTATCCGTATCGAACGCTTTGCTAAGATCAAGAAACAGAGCAATATTTTATTCAATGTATTATTTGGCTCTTACTTATTTATCATATAATCAGGGTGCAAGAAGACGAGTGACATGATCTGAGCCCGTATTTGGTGTCTATAGAGAACGTTATGTTCTCACAGATATAGTTTGGTTTGGTTAGACAAATGCAATCTCCTTGATAATCTTGCTTAATACAGGCAGTACAGAGATCCGACGGTAATTTTGGAATTCAGTACTTGGGCCAGATTTATGCGCGGGTCTAATTGTTTCTACTTTCATATGGTCGGAAAATTTGCCAGTTTCAAGACATCTATTTATAAAGCGTGTAAGAAGAAGATAAACTGTTTGTTTGGTTAAATCAGATCGAATACCATCAATTCGAGCTGAGCCATTTTAACATTTGTTTATCATGCTTAAGATTCATTCTTTGTACATGGAGTAAATTTGAATTGTTTATGTTGTAGTTTTTTTTTGGGGGGGGGGGGGGGGGGGGGGGGATCGAAAATCATTAAAAGACGGATTTTTGTTATCAAGTACATGTGGGGAACTATTAAAACAATTGTCAAAATACACTGATGTCACATTTCAATCATTATCAACTCGTTTGGTATATACATTGATTTGATGGTGTTCGTAAGATTATTAATTACTTTCACGGTGCCCTTTATTCATCTTTTAACAGCATTAAACTGTGCATCAATGTACAATTTACGCCCTTTTACCGAATATCACTACATATCACTACAGTCAAATGGTCCTGGTTTAGGACCAAGCGAAAGAGTTATGGTGGTCAGACGGCGACGGTTTTAATCAAATGGATAGTGATATGTTATATCTGTGATATGCCAGAGAAATTATTTTTTTCAAGATAGTTAATGAAGATGTTGTCAATCAGAGTCGCGGTTTGTCGCGTTGTTTGGGCGGGTTTTGTTATTTTAGAAATGACGTGGAAAGACTTGAAAACGTCAATAAAGGTTTTAGATGAAACATGGTTTTCAGTATTAAAGAGATTTACATTTAAATCACCTCGTATTGCGCAGAATTTATTATCTAATTGATCTGACTGAAGTATTTTGAGTAGATTTTCATTGAAGTACTCAATACGTTTTCCTGGTGGGCGATATACTAAACTTATGAGATGGTTTCGGTCAATTTCGAGAAAAAGTGTTTCGTAATCGTCTTGTTCTCTACAATAGTGAGATCGTCCCTTACACGTCTCACTCCGATGTCATTCTGTACTCCCGTTATGGGCATAGAATTACAGTTATGTACAGTGAAATACATTTAAATATGTATTGTGTTTGTCTAAAATACAATCTGCAATCATTAACATGGCGTGAATTGGGAGCATTTTCATTCTACATGAAAACTCCAGATTGTTCTTTTGAAATCTCGTGTAGGGGTAAAATACCGACATTCCCGCAAAATATCAGCTCAGTGCGAAAAATACGACCGGAGATATTCTCAGACTTAGCGAAAATAAAAATGCGAGTAAAGTCTTAATTGAACTTGGCGTCAGATGGGACCAGTTTGAATTTACTTGTAAAAGCCAGGGGGTACAACCTTTTATTAAGTATTGGATATAATTATGTACAGTGGATAGAAAAACTAATGCGTCTAAGAAAAGAAACCCAATCAGAAACTTCAATAATCTCATGAGAGGTGAAGACTTGTTAGATATTTGGAGACTGAAAAATCCCTCAACTATACAACATACATGGCGTCGGCAGAACGGCAAAGAAGCCAGTAGAATCGATTATTGGTTAATCAATTCAGATTTAATCACATGTGTTGAGCCTTGTGACATTAGGGCCAGCCCAAATAAGCAGACCATCAGGGAATATCACTAAAATGTTGTTTAAATATACAAGGTAAAGACTAATTACACATAGATATGTTGAAAACGGAATTGAAATTACAATTTAAAAAATGAAAGAAATAATCTACAAATAAACTGGGAAGAATGTTGAGTTATGATAAGAGATAGAACAACAAGTTATTTAAAACTGAAAGCTAGGAATAGAAAAAACGCGATAAAAAAAAGTGGTAGATGAAGTTTTGTTTTAAAAAAAAAGCTCCAAGAAAATCGAATCCGTAAGACTCCAGTCAAAGTTAACAAAGTAAATCAGGCTATTTCAAACCTAGAAAAATGACCAAGATATATATATATATTCCAAGATATTGCTGAAGGTTTTCAAGAAGGTCAAGAGCAGATTGGGAGTGCTCTCTCTTCCATATAATAAAGGTGACCCTCTGTCTCTTGACAACTGGTCTTGGTAAGACAATCTAATTAAAATCAGATCTCAAAAACGCTCCCCGTGTTTTGTTTGTCGCTATACTTAGATCTAACGCAATCACTCTACTAATACTGTTCAATTAGGTCAAGCTTTCTGGGGTTCACGAAAGGTCACAGTTTCAATTGTCCAATAAAAACACAGATATCACGAGGCCGTGGTAAACACCGAATTAAGCCAAATAAAGCAGAAGTTGTCCGATTTTCTTCTGTGTTAATGTTGTAAGTCGCATGTAAACGGGGAAAATCGAAT
>JAQQZZ010081382.1:0-12858 GCA_030265115.1 Mopalia vespertina
CTAAGCTAATTAACTTTTATATTGAAATGTATCGGTAAATAAATCATACTTCAACAGGTTTCCGTCTTTATCCAAAAGATGGATAAAGGTCCAGGATTGGTTGGAAGTTTAATTCAACCATTTGATTAACAAAAGGGGATAATATAATGCCAAGATGATTAAAATCTGACTGATCCCAGTCGAGTTTGAATCGGTGATTAAATGTTTCACCACAATATTTTTGACAGCCGATCCATACGGACTTTGTTTTGGTTATGTTAACTTTCAATCCTGATAGGTCTCCATATTCCTTTAATACAGTTAGTGCCTCATTTAAAGAATTTTCCGATCCATCTAAGATAAGGCAAGTATCGTTCGCATATTGAGAGACTTTAAATTCAGTACCACCTATTGTAATACCTTTCTTTATTCTTCTTTATTAGTATGGCCAAGATTTCTGCACATAGGAGAAATATATAAGGAGACACAGGATCCCCCTGTCGACAATCACGTGATATTCTAAAGAAATCCGACAGGAATCCATTCTGAACAACTGCCGTTTTTTGTATTGTGGTGAAACAGTGCCACCCACTTTATTAAGCCATCTCCCAAGTTTAACATTTCTAAAACTTTGAAAATAAACTCCCGAGAAATGGAATCGAATGCTTTCTCAAAATCAATTAATAGCGGAAGCCCTGGGTGTTTTGTTCATTAGTGTGTTCTATGATGTCGTAAATTAGACAAATATTGCCACCTATAAATCTGCTAGGGACAAACCCGGTTTGACATGTTGATATTAGTTGATCAAGAACTGTTTTGATGCATGCTGCAATGCAGATTGAAGCTAGTTTATACGAGACGTTTAGTAGAGATATTGGTCTCCAATTTTTAATGAAATGCTTTGGCTTGTTTCCCTTAGGCAATAAGGTAATTATCGCTTCTTTCTGTGAAGAGGAAAGTTCTCCGGTTTTAAAGCTTTCATTTACAGAGCGAAGTACAAAATCACCAATATCCTTGTAAAAAAAATTAAAAACTCTATGGTGAATCCGTCGGACCCCGGGCTTTTGTTAATTTTCATTTTACGTAAACATGAGGCTAATTCGGATTTGGTTATCTCCCCTTGTAACGGTAAATTTTGAAAATCTGATAAAGACTTGATATTAATACCCCGTAACTGCTGTTTAAGATTATTTTGAATTTGGCTTTTGGAGTGATAAAGATTTTCATAATATAGTTTCGTTTCATGCAATATGTCTTGTTGATTAGTAATCAAACATCCACTATCCACTTTAGGGACTGTTTTATTAACAATTTTTTTTTTTCTAAAGCATAGAAATATTCCGAAGGCTTTTCTCCCTCTTCTATCCATTTAGCTTTAGATAGTAGAGTTATAGCTCTCATCTCTTCTTTTCGTATAATTTTTAATTGTAATTTTCTTTTGATGATTTCAGTGGGGTTTTTTCTAATCCAAAATAGCCAATTCCAGCTCTTTCTGTTTCAATTTTCTCTTCAACTTTTTATATGTGACAAAAGATACTGTCTGACCCCGGATCTCTAAGTTTCCAAAAATAACTGACCAGAGAAAATACATTGTATGTCACGGTTTTCTATTTCACAAAATTAATGTTTAAATGATTGTAAACCGGACAAATATATTGTAACTTTGTCTTGCTAATAAAACTCTTTTATTCTATCGACGTAGACGTTATCAAGACGTAGACTGCTATTAAATGTCCATAGCCCTTTTCCTCGTATAATTTCGTTTAGTTTGATTGTCATGACGACAGGGGAGTGATCCGACCTATATAACTGGCTTCTGTGTTTACTTGTTGAATACTGGGGTAAAACGCCTCACTTATGAGGAAAAAGTCAAGACGTGCGTGTTTGATTGGATTAGTGCGACGCCATGTATAGCGCCTTAAATGTTGGTGTGAGGCTCTGAAGGGGTCTATTATTCCATGTTTATAATTTCTAAGGTCTAAATTAGGATCGAATACAAGGTTAAAATCTCCACATAAAATACATGTGTCTTTTTCCTCTATTGTCGATGCCAAAGTTTGAAAGAACTCGGGGCAATCGTTATTTGGACCATATATGGATATAAGTGTAATTATTTTATCGTCAATTTGTATATCAGCTGTTATATAATTCCTCTTGGAATCGCTTGAATGGGATATAACTTTGTAGCAAAAATTATTACTGAACAATATGCATACCCCTGTAGAGTTACTACTGTAGCAGCTGAACAGAGCCTCACCACCCCACTCAGCTTTTACAGACGATTCCATTTCCTGCGTAAAGTGGGTGTTCTGAAAACATATTATATTATAAAGTTTACTGCGAAAATACTGGAAAATATCTTTACGCTTTTCTTTGCTACCTAAACCTCGACAATTATATGTCACAATTGTATAACCGTTATCAATCATAAATTTAAACTATTACATCTATCAATAATAGGACCACCTTCTTCTAACGCGCACACGATATGTATCTATGACAACACGACGGTTCAGATTGGCTGATTTCTGCTTAAGGATATGGCATGTTAAGAGTGTTGTCAGTAATTAGCTATGTAAGCCTTTACATAAACGTAACTTACAAACCTTGAAATTTACACAACGACGATAACCATGACAACGCGAGATTTCAATGTGCTAAACTTCGCGTGATTCATTATTGTACATACAGTCATTACTGAGTTAGGACGGGATGTATGTGTCAATCTACATCAAACTTGTACATTTTGTTTGTTGGAAGCCTGTTTTCTGCCTCACCACACACATAAACAATCGGGCCATTTGCAAGTTTCGAACTTTTCAGATGTATTATATTTAGCGTAGTTTATTTTGAACTGGAAAATTGAATTTTTCGTCTTTTTTACAACCAGGAGCTATTTTTAGTCCTAAACGGTTACCATTCTGTTCGGTCGCGCAGCGATGCATCTGATCAGGAAAGGTCATCTGTGTGACAGAAATAAACTACAGTAATATATAAGTGACAGCAAGGCCAAAGGCAAAATCGCGTTTAACATAATGTATTGTACTTTAATGTATCAAGCAGGATCGTGTGGTGTTTTTTTTTCCACTTGGGTGAATTTGGGGAAATTAAAATAGTCTTCGTGCATACGTACGAATATTTTCGGCCTTTTTTTATTCTTCATCCCATAAAAAGGTATTTATTAATCAGTGTGAGAAACTGTAAAGACCAGTTCACCGACAGACAGCATCCGTCTATATCACAAACTGGTGAGTATTACTATAAGAAGTTGTAGGTATATCTCAATAACTATGTCACTTACAATTAACTCTTTATGCGTGAATCTGTTGACTAGACCATATAGAAGTATATAGACATGGGTCCGTATTTATAAAGCTACGTAAGTCTATCTTAAAGTAAAGAAAAACTTAGCAAATTTTCAATAATCATTTTGAATACCTAAACACCATTTTGCTTAATTTTTTTTATGATGTTAAATGAAAGATTATAAGTAAAATTTATAAAATGTCAATTTTTTATTTCACATTTAGCTTTTTTCATGATCAAATGATAGGCTGAAATTTGGCTAAATAATTCTTAACTTTAAGAAATACTTAAGTAGCTTTATGAATACGGACCCTGACGTACTCTAACTCTGAGGTTAAGGGTCTTTTTATCATTTTTCTTGTTTTTTATTTAGAGTAATTACCACTTACGTTTATTCAAATTAGAAATTTGTTCGGAAATATTTCGAAATTCTTTTTTTCGCCTTTTTAAGACAAGAAAGTGAATATTTCTGTCATCTAAATTATTGATTTACTCTAAATTTTAGAGGACGTCTATAGAACTTATCCTTATCTTTTGAAAGATTTACTTTTTCATTTGATCAAAAGCCTGTGTTGAAGTAGCTATTAACTCTACCCAGCTTATTACCTGTTTACCTGGTCCGATTACCTTTTCACTCAATGGGGTAAACGACTAATACACACCGCACTGACCTTCTTACTTTTGTAGATTCACTTTTAAATGTATTTAACTTGGTTAAATTGCACTTTAATGTCGCGTATTTCCATTGAGAACAAGATATGGAGGACCAAGGAATACCTTTTATGTATTTGTGATTTACGTTAAGAGACACATTGGGTAGTTATATGTTATTTTGTATGAATTTACATGCATTTGGTGTAATTGTAATGATGTTCTCCAACATCCATTAGCCCCACTGATAATTTTAACAAAGTTCACAAGTAGTGCAACTCGGAAGAATTAAAGACTCATTTTGACTTAATATTTCGGCTTGATTTTGCCATCAACAGCAGAGAACATATAGTGACGTGTACAAGAATATATAGGAATTATAATTGTAGGCAGACAATTAATCAAACAAACATAAATACATTGCAAAATTATAAATTGAAAAAAATATTAGAAAACATAGTCATACTGTTGTTACACTCTGATATTAAAACAAACATAACAGTTTTAATATAGGTTCCTAGACAAACAATTTTGGGAGTTATTTAAACAAGACTAAGTCTTTGCTGACTTTTAGTCCGTTGTTTAACCTGGACATTAATCTGTGTATATGGTGAGAGCTTCGTTGACTGGTATTGGCAAGGATTACATCCCACAGATCAATGGGGAGTTTATCATTTAACATATCAGGCAGATTTAGCAGATGTTGAATATGTTGAAAATCATTACAGGTCCTAACATGATTGTATATTTCCCAACTATTAATAACAAATTTTAACTTTGAAGGGCCTATAAACAGTCAGGAACATTTATTGTTCAGACAAGATTTTCCCGTAAGGGTATTTCACTTTAAATATGTATCAAAAGCAAACACTGTTAGTGTGTGATAAGCAATATCCCTTTATGAATTTTTTTTTAAATATTGATAATAATAAAGTAATTTTTTTTTACTTCAAAGCTTCAACATGTCGATCGGGAAACACCTTGACAGGAAATGGCGCAAATTGTTTCATTATCGAGACAGGGATAACGACGGGATAGTCACTGAGCAAGATTATATTGGATACGCGGGACATTTTGTCAAGGTGTATGGACAGAGAGCCAGCCCTGCTCTGGAGATTCCTAAATTGATATGGGATACCTTCCATCCAAGAGAATACAAACCTCAAATAACGGAAGAGGAGCTTGTGGACAACTACACGTATCTATACCATCATGATTTAACAGGGTTCAGAGCTAAATTAGAGAAGTACTGTAACCTCAGCTTCGACGCCATCGACACTGATGGCAATGGGGAGATCAGTCTGGCTGAATACATTATCTACCAAAACAGTTTCGGCGTATACAACCAAGACTACATCGAGCACGTCTTTAACCAAATGGATACTGATGGTAGTGGATTAATCAGTCGGGAAGAATTTGTAGATGAAATCCTGAATTACGTCTTCGATGACAAACCGGAGAAAATCCCAGAGCTTTACGACGATGAGCGAGTGAAGAATTTCAAAAAGATACAAGTTTGAAGTTAAAGGGAAGAAAAAAATCAACAACAAACTCTTATGGCTTACTATTTTTGAAACCCCTGTTTAATTCTTTTGTATTTTCTGTACTATTGCAGTTATTTGTTACGACACTAAATTCACTTAAATATATTTTAGTGTTGTTTATCAATAAAGGATTATTCCTTAAATAAATGAAACTTTGCATCTAAAATTGTTTGAGTATCTCCGGCGAGCCCCGAAGAACGCGTAAATTTGCGGTGGACCATGCATGCCACATTGTTGCCATCTCCAGAACTATTGTTTAATAGCTATATATTCCCCCAAAAATATAAAAAAAAATTCACATTATTTTAACAGTAATTTTCACAGAATAAAATCTTCTGCATAAAACGGATCTCTGTTTCATACAGATTAAACATATTTAGTAAACTTACTGAATCCCCGTCGGCGTATGTCTGAATGACCGGTCATATCAATGTCATTCCACGTAATATCCCTGTCCTTCGGTTGTTTAGGAATGGAATGAGACGTCAAGAAAGTATTTTATATCTGAATGACAGGTAATAGCAGTGTTATTTCATGTGATATCACTGTCATTGGGTTTTCTTAAAGATGGAACAAGAGATGTCCCTTTATTTCCTGTACGTAATTCCCTTTCATGTATAATTATAAGTGAAATGAACATGGGAACAGTATCAAACACTTAGGAATCAATCAAACAATCTAAGAGATGTAATAAATTGTCAATCCAAATCTCGAGGGCTGTAAAATAATCGATTTTTAACCCTAAACAACATAGGGAGCAGTTATTATTTACATTTACTTTTGTCATTCGTCATTCGGTGTCCTTCGTCATTCGGATTAGTGAGTCCCCTAAAAGAACATATTAAAGTTACTCATTTACTATGCGGAGGGTTGGAGGGAGCTTTCTGTTGCCCTGGTGGTGTCAGAGCTAAGGGGCATTATGAAGCCGACCTGTTTGTGATGTCTGCATTTCGTCCTGTGACTGTCCTGTATTTGTGTTTCTTCAACCATTGTACTGGCACACAAACAAACAAACAAACTATATGTTTATGTTGTCTTCGTACATACGAAACCTAACCCCAACGGGGGCCGCTCGATTATTGATGCTGAACAACTCCTCTGTTTACAAATTGGATAATCGGCCTAACCAATCCGCAGCGCATCGCGATCAGCTGTTTAAAGCTCTCCTGACCTCGAATTATCAGCCCAAACCAATCCTCAGCGCATCGTGATCAATTTCAATTTGCTTTTGTTTATTGCAGGAACGAGCCATATGGCTTCTCTCCTAAACAAACATAGTACAATTTAAAAATACACAAAAAGAGCATAATACCATAACAACTGGCTGACAAACATGTAGCATTATGTCATAGTTTCGTGTCAAAGTGAAAGAGCTTTTTTAATAAATTTATAAATTGATAACAGCGATTGTGTTGATTTTGGATTTAACAAACTTTTGAATTTATATAAACTAGGAAAAGGACAGAAATATTGTTTAAAACAAGATTGTTTTAACTCTGAATACTTAGGACAACATAACAAAAAATTATATTCATCTTCAACAGATTTGGAGTTACATACAAGACATATCCTTTCTTTCCTAGGAGTGTTGTAATACCTTCCAATCTCAATTGTTAACCCATGGTAACCACATCTGAAACAACTTAAAACTTTTATATTGGAGTAATCAGCCGTTCAAAACTATCCTGGCCTCGTGTTTTTATCGAGTTTATGAAACAAGAACGGCCATTGACGCCACGTATTTTGTTAACACAAAAAACTAAACCATTGATGCTTAAAATAACGAAAACAACCTCATCAGAGCATGACGATAAGCGTTTTACTGGGAAGCCTTTTATATCGCTCTCAGCACATGATGCTTTTACATAAACCCTTTATAAATCTCTCGGTATGAGATAAAAGAGCTAGGAGGCAGTGTCTTTATTTGGCCTCAATTTATTTTAAACATTACCACTAGCAAATATGTTAAATGCCTTCTGAAACTCAACATTTGAAAGTGGTATCACAGGCATTGAACAAATAATAACTTTTCTCGTTCTATATGGTCAGTAACAGTTCAGTCCGGCTGCAGCAGTCATCCTCAAACAATAGTAAAAGTTACTGGAAATATAAGTATAAAATTATTTCAAATCGTTTGCACCGCTGTGAAAACTTTTACATCGCGGGGAAAACGTTAACACTGCGGTGTAAAGTCGAACAAGAAACACAGAAAAGTAAAAACAAAAGATTGTAAGATGTATAATCTTACATTATTTCAGTTTCGTACTTCTTATTACCTGGAAGTTGACGTATTCCACTCTTCGCACTCCTTAGTGAGACAAACGTACGTCGGGGTTATTCTGTCTGCAAATCTTTGACTATTAATAGTATGTCAATGCACATAATAATCCTGTTGATTTCCGTTATAATCAATTAACAGTAGCAATCAAAGTCAGTGATAGTATTAGTTAAATAGAGGTAGTATGGATTTGGGTTAGTGGTGATGAATAGGTTCCTACGATCGGGACCAACATAAACAAACGCGGTTAGGCCAGCTGTGGCAAAAACGATTGGGCCCACAGTATATCTAACCATTAGGCTGGCCTTGCAGCTACATGGACTGACTATCAATCGATGTTAGACCAACGACGTAGAGCTCTTGGGCTAACAGGAACACATCTGTTGGGCTAACATGAACACAGCTGTTGGGCTAACAGGAACACAGCTGTTGGGCTAACATGAACACAGCTGTTGGGCTAACAGGAACACAGCTGCTAGTTTAACGCATGTATAGGACCATAGAAGAGTGTCATCCAGTTATTGTCAAAGCATCTTAACACGCGCACCATTATCGGAAAATAACTTTGTTTACAAACAATAAAAAAAAAAATTCTTTGCAATTTTCTAGATTACACAATTATATACTGACTGACGTTTTTTTCATGGAAAACGATATCCAACATGGCTAAATTTGAGTCATGGCCCCACACTATGTAAAGGCTCCGCCATTTCGATGCATTGACCCAAGCCTTGATTTATAAGTTGAGATTTGTTGGTAGAATAGTGACAGTAAAAGGTTAAAAGAAATTTTAAATAACACATGCGAACGATATTTTGTTCGTTGTTTAAAGGCTGTTGAGATAAAAAAAAAAATAATAAAAAAACTTTTAAAAAAAACAACGTGCTGAACTAGAACAAATACAGACATATAGTTAGTCATTGTGAATATTCTCTCTAATTTAAGTCCATAATCGGTACTTAACTCACCGGATTACCGTAAACAAGATCCAAGTTTAATGAGATATCTTGTTTTTAAACTGCATAGGAAACAACATTGGATTGGAGTTACTTTTTTTTCTTTTTTTTTTACACTTTCCCTCTCTCATTCGATGGCAAAAAATTCGTAAATATCATAGGTGAGTGACTTTCATTTAGTAAAATTGTAATTTTGTGTTAATTTTTTGTTATAAACTGGAATACTATGATAGACTTCTATTTTATTGCACGCACAATTCATTAAAATCGCCTGCATTTAAGTCCTTGGGTTGCAAGGTTAGCGGAGAGGCGTTCTGGGCATACCATATAGCTGTAATGTAAATCCTCCTAAAAAAACATTGGAACTAATACTTAACAGTGACAGTTAGAAGTTTATTGAAACATTAACACAAAAGTAAATTTATCAATGATTCCTATCTGAACGAAATATATATTTAAAGAGCAAACGCTGTTTGACTTCATACTAACCCATGTATGGTTTTATGGAGAATCAGATATTTGTACACATCTTTGTGAGGGATTTGCAGAAATAAAGGCTTCCCATTACAAGCTTCAGGTGAATGTTCCCTTCCATCTAATGTTCTGAATGTAACCAAAATTAAGTTTTCTTATAGGTAACGTCTAGAATATAAATATTGTGGATAAACTAATAAAACACCACAGATAATACTTTATGAAAGAACTGTTTTTGCGAGTGGAACTCCACCGCAGTACCGCTTTAGTTCTGCTTAATTCAGAAGGTGATAATGAGGTCAACACAAGCATTGTTAAGAAATCATCTAAGTGTTACTTGTGGAAATTCTTGGCTTGATTATGATCATACAATTCTGGTATTTTCTCTTCACTGTCCAGGAAAACAAAGTCCATAATTTCATCGACAAACTGTTTTCGGTTGATCGATGTAATCCTGGTTGTCTACTCCGAAACAGTTCTGGTAAACAGTATACTCTTGTAGATTTATGAAGCCATCGCTGTTCGCGTCAATCGCATCGAAACTAAGATTGCAATATTTTTCGATTTTTTCGCGAAAAACATCGATGTTGTTAATGTAAAGGTATGTCCAGTTCTCCACAAACTCTTCTTCTCCTACAGCTGTCTGCGGACTTCCTTTTGCAAACGTGTACCAGATTAATGGACCAATTTCTAGAGCCGGAAGCGCTCTCTGTCCATAGACTTTGACAAATTGCTCAGCATAACCTTTAAAATCGCTTTCGGTTACCATGCCATCGTTGTTAGTAGTGAAAAAGTTTTCGGCATTTTCGAATCAGGGTGTCAGAGACAGCCATAATCACTGTAATACAAAGAAAAAAGTGAAAAAAAATATCAGCATTTAGTTGTATTTGGAGACATCTGAAAGATGAAACTGTTGTACATTTATAAAGGCAGCATCACATCGTATTTTATTCACATAACTTTTATGTCTCCTTTTGGATTCCCATTTTGGGTAAGCCAGTGAGACGGCGAGATTGTCATTCATCAGGCCCATTCGCTAAACTTATCCCACTGGTGCAAATTCCATGTTAATATTAAATTAAGTTGATTGACAAAAAAGGGTTAGGTTTAGTTATGTTTACTTCACTAACAATCCAATAGACTATACAACTTATCAAATGTGTTTAACTTCAATAAGATTCCCAATATGTTACAACACGATGTGTTTTAGGTTTATTATAAGATTTACTTACAAATGATTTAATCCGCTAATTTACCTCAAACTCGAAGGAAATAAAGCGTGTTTTAGACGAATGCTCACTATTCCGGCTGACGTCAATGGGTGGAATACTGTGTTATATTCTTTCAGAGTTGTATACCCGTGAGAATGTCAGCAATAAATGCCAGCCATGTAATTGTTTAGCCTAGGGCATACACTTTACATAACATATATATACACGTATTTGTACCGTGAGTATTTTAATAAAATATTCACTACGAGCCTTATTTAGAGAATGATCGACAGAAAACAAACCAAAAAAAGCTTTCTCACTTTCTAGGGACCAATCAAGCAAGCAACGTGATCCAAACTGTGTTATTTTTAACAAGTATCAATACCGCATACCGCCTCTGTCAACTTTTGTTCAATACTAGTTCATCAGAAAGCTAAGACACTAATTGATAGTTTCGATAAGAACTGTAAAGCCTTTGCTCAACAGAGATGCTATAACGGTCAGCACGTATCTTCAGCTTTGGTGAAAGTAAACTTATATTATTTACTCTTCAATTTACATACGTATGTAGATATGTAATATCGAAAAATATTCTACCCCATTTAAATTTCTCCCTACTCTCTGCAAGTGTTTCTTGTGGGTCAAATTATGTAATATTGGCCCCCAGTGTTTTTCAGTTTGGAAGTACTCTCCACTTTGAGTCTTTGATTTACATACGTATTATTAAGCTACAGATATGTAATATCGACAGATATTATACCTCATATCAATTATTTTTTTTGTTCAACAGTGAAGACTTATTGGGATTTATTTAAATTCGGTATGAGACTTTGGGCTATCAGGCAGTTAATGGACTGGTCAGTCACCCACACAAAAGTTAAACAGACCTTCGCTTCGATCAGTGTAACTTTTTGTTGGTGCCTGGCCAATCCCATCTTACCTAGGCAAGTCTTATGTCTCCACGAAGTTCTGTCTAGATTCACATCGGACCTCGTCTTGCCTACTAGGGAAGATGTACTAATGCATACGCTGCCATATGGCACAAAGACCCTTACTTTAGTTGTTAATTTTTAAATCGTCACCTCATTATTTCATTAAAAACTACCGTGTTTTATAAAGAAACTTGAACCTTAAGTACAAAATTAAACAGATATTGATTACTCGTGGGCTTATCTGTGAGGCCCCAGAACCCTTAATGGTAATCTCTATGGTTTGATCAATAAACCGAAATGTTGAGTCAAACATGAATTCCCTTTCTTTTCTCGCAGTTGTTACTACACTCTTAGAACAATTTGGCTCTAATGAAACCCTTTAAGGTTCTTCGGTCATATATGGCTGTGATGGAACCCTAATGGTTCTGTATGGAACCGTCGCAGCAACTCTTCCAAGTATTTCTCCCTTTCTTCCTATATCAAAGAACCGTTTTTGTTTTCGTAATGGTTTCATATAGAACCACCCTCTTTTCTAAATAACCATCAAAGACCCATTATTTCTAAGAGTTTATGCCTTATCGTGGGAAGCTTCGTTGTTAGTTATAACAATGAATGAAAGTTTAACATGATTATTAAATTAGTCGATATTTTGTTTTGTGTGAAAAAGCTAATAGCCAGATGGCAGCATGGTAGAAAACGTCCTGGCGACCTTTGGGAAGCCCATACATATTTTTGTCGTCCTTTGTATTTACATTAAAATAAACAGGGGTATTTGTCTTTTGCCTGGAAATTAATTTGTATATTTTTTAGATCCTTATGCAAAGCGTTATTGTTTTATATATTTTGTATGTTTTGAAGCGGAGGCGTTTCAACTCCTGAAATATAAAAAAAGCATCTAGTCTTACTTTTACCTAATTGGTTCAGTAATCAATTCATTTGTGTGAAGGCTATTTCTATTTATATTCGGTGAGATTAACTACAGCCCAATCAAGTATGAATTATCTTTGTCTAATTAGGTCCTGTTCGGTTTTATGGATCATATTTGAGTTTTAATTCAACAATAGGCTTGATTTGTAAGTTGTAGGCCATGTGAACGGAATTATGCAGGATTATACAGTGACCTCTGAATATATAAGAAGGCTGACTGGGTTTTAACCAGGTTTTTGGTCCGCTTTCTCATACCATCCTAATCGACAATATTCTTCTGCACCCACACAAGGTTAGTATAAAACAAGGCTTCCAATTTCTGGGTTTTAATATTATAGCTTTGTTAAACACATTTTAAGAGGCGGATTTGGGAGGAAAGCTTCCTGTTGTCTTGTTACTACCAGAGCTAAGAGGACACACGAAGCCTATCTGTCTGTGGTGTCTTTGTATTGCGTCCTGTGGTTGTCCTGTGATTGTCGTTGTTCTGCCTTGTTGCTACCAGAGCTAAGAGGCCACACGAAGACTATCTGTCTGTGGTGTCTTTGTATTGCGTCCTGTGGTTGTCCTGTGATTGTCGTTGTTCTGCCTTGTTGCTACCAG
>JAQQZZ010081393.1:0-10829 GCA_030265115.1 Mopalia vespertina
GCTGAGATGTTAACATGACAGTGAGGGAACTTACTTGCTGAGATGTTAACATGACAGTGAGGGGACTTACTTGCTGAGATGTTAACATGACAGTGAGGGAACTTACTTGCTGAGATGTTAACATGACAGTGAGGGGACTTACTTGCTGACATGTTAACTGGGCTTGGAGATTATCCAGAACATGAGAGGATTCGCCGGCTTTAGGAAATCAACATCCATGTGCCAGTGTGGTCAATTTTTACAAAGGTCAAACAGAAAGAATCCTTAGCTTTATTAGCTGTCAAAAGAATTATGTATTAAAAAAGGTTCAGTCAAACAACAAAGATGGGAGTGATACTCATGTATCGAGGTTTATGTTCTTCATCTCTACATCATACTAACTGCTAGCTCACGGAATCCGAAGCTCTGAATAGTATTTTCTTGCTGCATTTAGTGCCATGACATCTCTTATGAGCAAGAGTTGACAGACCACAATATATGACGAAGGATTGTCCACTTAAGACTGTGGTGGAAATCCGGAAGGAAACTTTGTAAAAACCAGTTTCACCATTGTCAGAGCCACATGTTGGGACTAACTCATATACCTGATGATGGACAGAGGGACTCGAACCCATGAGCAGTACTTGGCAATAGAACACACCACGATGATAATGGCGTCAGTGATCACTCTCGATAGACTGGTGACTCCTAATTTCTTAGAATAACTAATCCCTTGTTAATTGAACCAGGGTTTTTAAAGTAAATTAAATAACATAGATTACCGTTTGACCAACAATATAACTATCACAAATTGAGGTATCTAGACCAGTACATAGTAATGAGTATGGAGAGGTGAACTACTTATGTACAAAAGTAACACCTGAGAGTTAATTTATCATGTAAAAATATTTTAATTTCAGAGAAATACTGTGAATTAAAGTTTAAAATGTAGATGTTATTATAGTTGTTGGTCATTGGGTGTGGCAAGTAACACAATATTCTCTGGTGTATAGGACTCCTCAATATAGGCTTTCAGTACTGAGGTCATGTGATTCTCCTGGAGGTACAAGACACGCCCCTTGTCAATCAACTGTTTACATTTTCGTCCAATCAGCTCTCTTTCTTGAGAAGTGAAACCAAGCTCATTTCTGGAATGTTAGATAACAAAATGTATTAGCTCCTAAAATAAACTTGTTATGCGTTACTTGTCATTATCTCATAGCTTTATAGATCGAAGGTGAATAAGGTCAGGATAATGTTAACAATGTGGACCTATGGTACAAACAGCATGCTGGGTAACCAAACTAAAACATGCAATCATATGAAGATCATAGTGTAGATGCAATAACAGATAAACAACAGATTACAAGATAACTATGCCATTAGATAGGACAAAATGTCCAATGCTAATTTATTTCACCACAATTATTTCTATCCTGCATAACGTCCTGCAGGACACTCTACGCAATCTACCTCCTTCAACAAAGATACTAGCTTAAAACAGTCAATCTTCTGGTGCAATCTGGTGGATTGAAATTCATTTAGAAGTTAAATTCAACAGAAAAACCAGAGATATTGTTGAAATCAATCAAGTACCATTGAGAGATGTCAAATATATTTTGTGTTTTGCACTTTCACAAGAAGTTTGTCTTTCATTTTGGATGAATACCAACATATATTTATTGACATAAAGAAGATGTGGCTATTCATATACAACAACAAGTACCTGTCATTGATGTATGGAGCAGTATGCTCATCCTCCTCTTCTTCTTTAAAAGCATCAACAAGTTTGACATCCTGTATCTCCCCTGATTTCTTTTTTGTTATCTCCCTTGACTCTTCCACCTCATCATCAGAGATATTAATCTCCCTTGATTGTGAAGTTACAGCCTCATTTTCTTTTGTTACGGATAATGATGAGCTTGTCGTGGTTGTACTCTTATTTTTACTATCAACTGAAACAGAAAGTAAAACCATTACGTTCTGTCAAAGGTAAAATTTCAAAAACATTAACCTGCTTTAAGCATTGTTAGTCATGAGCCCAAGGCTGTGGATCAGTAGTCAGCATATAGGCATAGTGTTAAACAGAGGGGGGTCTCGAGTGTCTTTGAAACACATAAGTAACCTTTTGAGTTACCCTGTTTCAATCAAATTTAACATAAAAAATATCGGGAAAATTTTAAAATGGTGTTTTGAGACACCCTCTTTTTGACTTCTGGCTAACACTTTGCATATAGGACAACTGATCATCGTTCAATGTACTGCCCACAGAATTGATTCACTTTGTTGACCCCAGGTAGATGAGGGAGTCATACTAGGTGGCCATATACATAGATCGAGGGATGGTTTCAACTAGATGTTTTCCTGGTTTTCAACTGTACATGTACTTAAGTAAGACAGGGTGAGAAATGTTTTGTCATATAAATGAAATACCCTGGCCTTGTGTACAAACAATTCTCACTGGTGCGTATTACCTGCGATGAGTTCTATTGAGAACCAGTTGCGACATATCACCTTATCATAATGTAGACATGTACTCACACTGGTCATGCTCAATAGTTAGTATCCAAATCACAGTTACTGTTGTACAAATGTTCTTCATAAGGAATATACTATTTGTGCAATGTGGGTGAACATAACACTAACTGATGAGAAGTATTGCAATCAATGGCAATCAACTAGAACACATCATCCATGGGCCGTAGTGATTAGTTCACTTTACTCAGGGTTTATAGGAGTTAACCGGATTTCCTCAGGATTACCAGGAGTTAACTGGATTTCTTCAATGTTTACAGGAGTTGACCTGATTTCCTCAGGGTTTACAGGAGTTGACCTGATTTACTCAGGGTTTACAGGGGTGACCTGATTTCTTCAGGGTTTACAGGAGTTGACTTGATTTCCTCAGGGTTTACAGGAGTTGACCGGAGTTGACCTGATTTCCTCAGGGTTTACAGGAGTTGACCTGATTTCCTCAGGGTTTACAGGAGCTAACTCCTTTCCTTGGAGTTTACAGGAAATGACCCAATATCCACAGGGTTTACAGGAGTTGACTGCATTTCCTCTGGGCCATAGTGATTAGTTCACTTTACTCAGGGTTTACAGGAGTTAACTGGATTTCCTCAGGGTTTATAGGAGTTGACCTGATTTCCTCAGCGTTTACAGGAGTTGACCTGATTTCTTCAGAGTTTACAGGAGTTAACTAGATTTCCTCATGGTTGACAGGAGTTGACCGGATTTCCTTAGGGTTAACAGGATTTGACCGGATTTCCTCAGGATTTATAGGAGTTGACCTGATTTCCTCAACGTTTACAGGAGTTGACCTGATTTCCTCAGGGTTTACAGGAGTTGACCTGATTTCCTCAGGGTTTACAGTTGACCTGATTTCCTCAGGGTTTACAGGAGCTAACTGCATTTCCTCCATGTTTAAGAAGTCAACAGTTTCCTCTGGGATTAACAGGTCAACAGGGTTTTCTCCTTGATTACAGGATTTCCACCTGTACAGAAACCAAGAGGCTTCTACTGAGTTTAGAAGTCAACAGGGTTCCTCTTGGTTTATAAGACTAGTTTCTCCGTGTTTACAGATGTTTTTACTGTTGTGGGTTACTGGGTGTGGCAAGTAACACAATAATCTGTGGTATATAGGACTCTTCAATAAGTTGACATTCATACTCAAATACAACGAACATACAAACTGTTACCATATTAATATGGAAATGATTGTCAGGACTGATCCAAGCATGAAAAAGATAAATAAAAATGAATTTTAAATATCTTACCATGTTTTTTCCATCCTTCCCACGAGCATGTTGCCCAGCTTGTCATGCTGCAGAGGAGCTGAAAGTCAGGCACACTAAACTTACACTGGTCTTGGATAAATGGTTTACCCACGTAACTCTGCCATGAGCATCTATGGTGACAGCACAGAGCTATCGCTAGACCCAGTAAGGAGGCTCTGCAAATGTAATAGGTATTTTTATTAGAAATTTTCAATCGTTTTCAATTATAATATATTTCAGAAGATTAATCAAATTAGCAGATTAATTAAACCTGATGAAAGAGTCCATTGTTTTTATAATAAAATTTTGATCAGGTGGTTTTGTTTTGACTCCTTTAAGAGTCAACTAGAAGTCCAAAGTACATTATATATATATAAGAATGAAAAAACAATTCTTAGTTTATTGGATACTTCATTTCTATCTCATTCCACAGATTGTTTCAAGTATATTCAAGCTCAATCTAACTAAAATCAGACCAAAATAGCTCCCCGTCTTTTGTTTGTTGCTAATATTAAGATCAGCACAAATGCTGGCTAAATTGTGTTCCACTAGGTCAGGCTTGCTGAAGTTCATGAAAAGTCACCATCCCAGCTGAAATCAATTTACAATTAAGCTTACACGTAAATCTTCGGCATTTACAAACCAGGTCTGGGAAGCGGCTCCTTGATTGGTCAATTTGCAGACCAATCGACACCATTCCGTACGCCTCAAATCATAATATTAGCGACAAACAAGAGGCAGGGAGCTATTATAATCTGATTATTATTAGATTGGTTCAAGCTGGGCAACATACACTTGAAAACAATCTCTGGAATGAGATAAAAATGTAGTTGATAATAAGAAGTTGATATCTTTACCAAGCCTTTTTAATCTTTATGTTTTGTTTTGGTTTGTCAGTATATGAACACAAATGCATAAAATAAAAGAATACAACAAACATGTAAAGCATGGCGAGAATGAAGTCCTAATAATGGACTCAATTTGACTAGAACTCCAGTGACTTTCAGAGCTGGTGACTTAGATGAAGACTAGTATTTTGTTAAAATAAAACACACTTTTAAAATCTACTCGGATATACAAAACATAAAAAAAACAATAGTTATATTCATTAGGGAAAAATCTGTGGAAAGAATGTATTGCAGTTAATGACATCATTTTGTATTTTTTAGGATGACTCGATGTTACACTTGTCTGATAGAATGATAATGGATTATTAGGATCAATATATGGTGAATATAACTTGAAAAGATTACAAGAATTCAAAAAAAGGTTTTCTTATTTTACAAAATCCTTTCAGATATAAACTTTTGAGCTCTGTGTCCCCAGATGGTCCAGAGTTTTCTTGCAAACAGTGTGTTATCTTATTGGAATAATCCACAAGATCCCACTTCAATATGTAATGATGTCACAATGTCTATAATGTTATCTCTATTGTTATAAAGTGGTTGTCAGCATTGTGATTTCAGGGTCATCGCTATTTGTTTGTTTGTTTATAGCACTCAAATGAATACAAACAAATTCATTAAGTCACACTTGTTAAAACATAATAAAGTTTACATTTATACATCATGAGAAACATGTTTCACTAAAGCTACATGTAGTGTATTTCAATAGATATCACGACAGTCGAGTAATTTCAAACATATAACAAGGGAGCCATTAGACAGACTCAGTATGACAAGCGCACCTGTTATCAGTTTCCTTATCGGTAGAATCTAACTGAAGAGTCTGAGTTAAACACCGCAGAGCCAGATCTGAAATACAAAGAACCAATAATTATGGTAGAACTGCTAAAAACATTGGTCTCAATTAGGAAAACTGAGGGTTTTCATATTCTTAAGCGGCTGATCTGATTTATTCCCTCTCATATATTTTTATGTAGAGAAAGAAAATTTGTCTTGCCTCACCCCTGGGATTCAAACCTGGGACCCTAGCTAGCAGGGCCGACCTAACCATCTGAACTAGAGAATCTTTCTAGAGAATACAAATGTGTCCGTGAGATACGATACCTATAGCAGCTCCACACAGGTGTGTCAGTGTTTGTTTGTTTGATTGGGGTTTAACGCTGTACTTAAGGTTATTTAACTCACATGACAGCATGCCAGCCCAATGTGTGAAAAAATACACCCTCAACGCCGAAGAGTTTATACCTGTAGTGGCTTCACACATGTTTGTCAGTGAGATATATGAATGATACCTGTAGTTGCTCCACACAGATGTGTCTGAGAGATATAAGCTGTGTAGCGGCTCCGCACAGGTGTCAGAAAAAATATATGAATGATATCTGTGTAGCAGTTCCACACAGGTGTGTCAGTGGAATATATGAATGATAAATGTGTAGCAGCTCCACACAGGTGTATCAATGAGATATATGAATGATACCTGTAGCGGCTCCACACAGGTGTGTCCGAGAGATATATGAATGATAGCTGTGTAGCAGTTCCACACAGGTGTGTCAGTGAAATATTTGAATGATACATGTGTAGCAGCTTCACACAGGTGTATCAGTGAGATTTATGAATGATAGCTGTGTAGCAGTTCAACACAGGTGTGTCATGAAATATATGAATGATACCTGTAGCAGTTCCCCACAGGTGTATCAGTGAAATATACTTTTTGTTTTTTTTTTAGGGGGGTTTAACGTCATACTGAAGGGTATTTCACTTATATGACGATGGATTGTTCACCACACTTCTCCTTGCCTAATTGCGGTGGAAAACCGAAAGGAATCCAACTCCGCAATTACTGGAGGCGCATCGTGTGACTCACTCATATACTGGATGGTTGACAGATGGACAAGTGAAATATATGAATGATACCTGTAGCAGCTCCACACAGGTGTTTCCCCATCCCCAACACAGGTCGCTTCTTCTCACATATTGATTCTACCTTACCTGGAGAATAAAATACAGAAATATATAACATAATCATGCTTCATTAGTCATTTTAATTGATCGATTAGTCAGTTAAGAGAAAGAATACAATTAGAGTGTACCAATTGCATTCACATTACTTTTTTCAGAACAAACAGTCTGCAAATTTTGTTTCAATTAATGAAACACCATTGAAATCAATAATCATAATTATTTTTAGTGAATATTATCAAATAATTCTCTTTGACATGTGGAGTTTGTAGCCCAAGTAGTACTCACCCAGATGGATATCAGCCAAGTCAACTTGTAACCTCTCAAATGTTGGTCCTTGAGTCTCACCCTTATGGAAACTGTCAAACTGAGGATTAAACAAACATATTCATTAAGACTTTATCATTAAATTATTTATTATAGACTTATGTCATCAAGGTAAAAAATATGTAAATGTACCATGTTGTATATATTTTTATTGTAGAGAAAGAAAATATAATTTGGCTCCACTGGGATATGAACTTGGATTTCTGGCTAGAAGGGCTCCAACAGACTGAGCTACAAAGGCTATCATAGTGCAATGAATAACAGGAATCAATTCATAGCTTCAGGGGCCATAATCATCTAACTGTTTGTTCACTAAAGTGAAATCAAAAACCTTTAAACTTGAAAGATATAGTTCAGATATTTGTTAATTGCTAATTTACTTACTGAAATCCCATACACGTGTATTTTAATATTTGATAACTAAAATCATATACATGTGAATTTTAATATTTGATAAATAAAATCATATACTTGTGAATTTTAATGTTTGATAACTGGATTACTGTAATTACTGTAACATACTTGGATTACTGTAATAAGACACTTTAGAATGTAGCTTTTTGATAATTTATAATGGTTTCTTCATTTCAACAAGTCATTATCTGTAAATGAAAATAAACTACTGAGAAATTAAAATCATCTTTTTGTGAATTGACTTAGGACACAGCTAACCATAATTGATGGCACAACAAGAAATTAACATATATTTAAATGAAATATGCTATGTAAAGCTGACTCACCTTATACCGACAGGTGCCCTTATCAACCAGTATGAAGGCAGAGTTATTACAAGTCTCCAGAGCTAACTGTACCCAGTGGGCTAACTGACCTAAGACAAACAACAATCCCATTGTTAAAAGCTATTCAAGGTCTAACACACACTTATTTTACTGGAGTAATACGAGTACGTTTATCTTCTAGGACTAGTTGCTTTGAAAGAAGTGGCTAACACTTGATTAAATCGCTTATAGCTGATTGGAGATAGACTTCCAGCATGACTGGACGCCATTGAATAGTGCTTCCAGCAACCGACCATGGTTTATTTTAGTTGGTGAGTTTTAAATTAAGTGACTCATGTTTAACACCATACGTAAGGTTTTTTTTTCTTATGATGATGGTGTACTCCGATCACCAAATGGCCTCTCCTGCCACAAAATGTAAAGTGGTTTTCCCTTTAGGAAAATTACACTTCCTCCAGCAGTAAGTTACGACAATTTGACTCGTCTAAGAACACAATGCCCTTCACCAGCAGGCTGATGCGATGAAAAAAGCAGTAAGTTACAACATCAGTCACATGTTTGGAATGTGAGCACTTCAAAACCCTACCCCTGTCTGTCACTTAGGCTAAGGTCACACTGCTAGTGGGATATGATGAAATTTAACTAATTCAAAACAGATTTTTGGTCACATGGTGTCAAAGTAGTCTAGATTAATCACAAACATTCTGTCAAATCAAACAAGTTCATTATATTCTGGTTTATTAATACCTACTATTTTTGTATTTCATTTGCAATACAGAGCACCTCAGTTTATATATTAGACTTCCTGTGGTTTTTCATACATATCAGAATTAAGTCTAAGTCAATATACATGGCTTGACTGGCAGATACGATTCATTTATCATCACGGTTTGCGATGTAATATATGTATCAGTTCTTGTAATAAAACTCCACATCAAAACTAGTGTCTAGTTTCACCCTAACGTACCTCTGCCAGCTCCTAACTCCACATAACACACACCATCTTTGAGAAAGCCCATTTTCTCCAAATGACCAATCAGAGAAGCCTAAAATCAAATAGAAATTGTATATAGAAATTGTATGATCTCTGTGTTATTACCATTTAAATATGTGATCTGGTAATCTGTGTCAATAATTGAAATGAATGATGTAGTCAGTTTACAAGGAAACACATTCAGCATGAATCCAGGACATTTGCCCCTATGGACATTTGCCCCTATGGACATTTGCCCCTATGGACATTTGTCCCTATGGACATTTGCCCCTATGGACATTTGTCCCTATGGACATTTGCCCCTATGGACATTTGCCCCTATGGACATTTGTCCCTATGGACATTTGCCCCTTATAATGTATTTATGAATTTATGTTGCATCTTTTTTTAATTATAATAATACGTTATTTATGGATGGACAGCCCCATTTTTCTTATTATTTCATTTTTAGAAGATTTTCTTTTATGTCCTGCTAAAATGTGTTTATTTTTTATTTATTTATTTGATAATTGTTTTACGCCCTACTCAAGATTTGTTCACTTACACGAAGGAGGTGACAGCTTTAAAGTGGGAGGAAAATCCCTTGATGATACGTCAAGGAGAAAACCCACAACTCACTGCAGGCATCTGGCTGCCTTCCCACATAACGCCGAGTAAACGACATTCAAAACAAGACGCATTAACCAACTTGACCATACGACAACGATAGAACAAAACACCTATCCTCAAATCGTCCCCACACCCTGCCTCTAAGTAGCTGGATTACAGTACAATACATCAAAATGTACATAGTTATATATGTTGCGTTATTGTTGATTGGTTTATCAAACCTCTCCATAATCAGATTTATTTATATATATAGGGGCAAATGTCTGCGCACCATTCAGAATACTATAAAACTTGATAGAAATATTATGCATTGTATACAGAGATATAATACTGTTAGTCAGTTGTCCTCATGAAATCAACCAACCTGCTGTTTTCTCTGTCTGAGAACTTTGAATCCATAATTAGGGGCAGATAACTCTTGTTCCAGTGAATGATGACACAGTTCCTCTAGAGGTATTTCTCTCACATGTTCTGGACAATAAGATAGATATTATAACATAACTGGACACAGATGTATTATTTATCATTACAAGTCCAAGCAAAGGGCGTTAAAAGAAGAAACCTGCTAATCTTCTCTTAATAATGTCAACACCCAGAATAACTTTTACAATCACTGCCATTAAGACTATAAAAGTACTTAAATGAAGAGATTTTGTTTGATTGGGGTTGAACGTCCTACTCAAAGGAATTTCACTTACATGATGACAGCTTAAAAGAAGAGAAAGCTTTTGATTAGTCAATACCATTATAGACAAAGTATGGCCAAAAAATTAAAGTAGCAGCATACTTTACTTCCATTCTTGAACCATAAGTAAATACTTATATAATAAAACACAAATGATGTCCCAACATTTCAATGAGCAATAAAATCTTTTGTCAATTGGTGCCAACCTCTCTAACATAAGGAGTGCAGATGTGGGATTTAATAGCAGTCTATAATGGTAAAGCCAGTACATGATATGGTTTACGCAATGGATTGGGGTTACGTGAGGTCACATCCGAAATAGAATTCATTCACATTTTCCAAAGAGCTGGTAGGTGATTGGTGACAATTCGGCTGTTAACAGTCAGTAAGACAAGGCGCATGCTAATGGTCAGTGCCATAGAGAAGCAAAACTGTGAATGTCATTTACTCAGCCTTATAAAACTTTTCAAAGCATAGTAAAGATTTTCCTAATCAGACAAAACCCAGCATCTTATCTATACTTAACGTTTACAAAAGTTGTCTTTTCTTTTACAACCTACACTGGATATATGTAACATAGTATTTGTTTGTTTGATTGGGGTTTAAGACGTAGTCAAGGGTATTTCACTTATATGACGACGAAGTGTCCACTTCACACTGTTCCTTGCCTCACTATTAATAATAATTTATAAATAAATTGTTACAGTAGATTTGGTATAAAAACTATAGACTGAAAATTGAAAATAATAAAATCCACTTTGATGGTTTGTTTAATTGGTGTTTTATCACATACATGTACCAAGGTTATTTCACTCATACAGTGGCATCCAATAGCTGTCTCTTCAATCAGTGACA